>VUQG01030817.1:0-30722 GCA_015106755.1 Etia nguti | reverse complement strand
CTGTCTTGTCCATTTCTGTCAGCTCTTCATCTGTCACTTCTGCACGGGGCTCACCTTCAGACTCTGCAGCTCTATTACGAAAGCCTATAAGATACAATAAGTGCATACACATAAGGCAAATGTTCACCTGTATTCCAATCGATAGCCTGCTGACCTATGCAGTGACAGTGTGGCACGCCAGCTGCACGGAGGCAGACAAGAAGAGACTGCAGAGGGTGGTAAACAGCACAAAAAATTATCAGCTGCCCCCTGCCCTCCTTGTCTGCCGTCTACAACTCCCATTGTCTCAGCAGGGCCAGAAACATTTTAAAGGACACCACCCACCCCGGCTACCATCTTTTCAACCTACTGCCCTCTGGCAGGCACTTTAGATCCATAAGGGCCAGAACAAACAGACTCAGGGATAGCTTCTTCCCCAAAGCTATCACCATACTCAACTCAGACTTGTAATATATGACTTGAAATATCATCAATTCTCTGCCTGTCTCTGTCAGTACTGTACTGTGTATTTATATTTATAGTAAGTGTATAGTTAAATTATTGTATAGTTTTTATAATGTGCTATAAGCACGTGTGCACTTTTATAGAGCATGATTCATCTGAAAGCTATGTGCGGATTAGCGGAAAGTGAGAGCAATTTAGTTCTGCAGAATCACACATTAGGATGTTTGTTCTAATTTTCTATGACCTCAGTGCGTTGAAAATAAAATTAAAAGCCTATAAAGAGCAATATGAATTTGTTTAGAACTTACCGGAATGAAAATGTTGGGAGCACACCAACAGAAATCTGGGGATGGTAGAGAACTCGATATAGGCTTGTCTCACTGCTGCTATCCAAGCCTGACGTCTTCGTTTGGTAACATCCGATACATGAGATCCCTCACGTTGCTTACAGGAGGGGAAACGATAAAAAGAGAGCGCATTTTCCAGCTTATTCCCTTTCCGATCATGCGATTTAACATTACAACCAACAGCACAGCAAGTACGAACCATGGCTGATATTATCTGTGTGCTTTCACTCCTGTAACCCTTTGTTTGGCCTGCTAACATGGCGCCTCGACCTAAAATCCTGGCCACGCCCCCTCCCGTGACATCACGCTCCAAAGCCCTATAAACCGGCAGGGGGGGAGCTCTCCTCCCCTCTCCAAGCTGGCCACCAAGCTGTGGCAGTGGGCCCGGTCCCAGTCCAGCCGGTTGCTATTCCATCCTTTCCCCGCAGGGCTGCGGCTGACGGCCTGGTCCCTGAGAGGGAGAGGCTCCGCGCCTTAGGCCTTCCTGCCTCGGTTGTTAACACCATGCAGGAGTCTCGAGCACCATCCATGAGGGCTGCCTACGGCTATCGCTGGGGACTTGCTTCCTGGTGCACGGTCCATGGGCTGGACCCCCATGGTGCAACAGTCGATGCCATCCTGAAGTTCCTGCAGTCCCAGCTAGCAGTCCCGGAAAACACTGAGTTGAAGTGGTTATAGCTTAAGACCGCCTTCCTTCTGGCCATAAAGTGACTGTTGCAGGTGGCAGCCGGATGTGAAGGGGGTGGTGCTCAGGCCCAACCCTGCCTTCTTGCCGAAAGCCCTCTCGGACTTCCACCTTTCTCAGTCGGTTGAGCTGCATTCAGCTCCCACTGAAGGTTTCGGCCGAGTGGCAGCTCAGCGTCCTCAGGCTCTGTGCCCCGTCCGAGCTCTGGCTCTGTACATTGCACGTACCCGGTCGCTTTGGACAACGGACCAGCTGTTCATGTCTTTCCATCCCGGGATCCTGGGCAGGCCCCTGTTCAAGTCCCGGTTGTCCCGCTGGGTGGTAGAGGTAATCCAGCAGGCCTATGCCTCGGCAGGATCTCCTCTTCCCTTTGGGGGTTCAGGCCCACATTTGTGCGGCGGCGACTTGGTCCTCAGCCACCACCTTTACGCGGTTGTACCGCTTGAACGTGGCGGCGGGCCCCTCTTTTGGTGAGCAGGTGCTGGGTGCCCATCGGTGGTAGCCGGTCAGCCTAGCATCTTGTGGGCATCTTGCGGGCTGAACTAGAGCAGCCACTCGGTTGCGGTCTTTGCGTCTTGCGGGACCAGTTCAGGCCAGTCTTGCATCTGGCGGACTGATGCCTCCACCCCCCGGCTCGGCCTGGCGACGCCCTGACCGGGGTGGCGTGTATATATGTACATTTTTAAATAGTTCATTGGTACTTTCACTCTGGGATTCGGTTGCACCGTCTCCTCGCAGGGTGTCTTATGAGTTACCCCGTACATATGGAATATGTAACGAAGTGGAGAGATAGTCTCGATATGATAGAGAACGTACGGTTACATTGTAACCTTGGTTCTCTGAGTGAGAGACTACTTACAGTTCAGCCTCACATACAAAACACTGTTGAAGGATAATCCACAACATAGGACCTCTGATCCAAGACCTGCTGAGCAGTGTATGTACCTTTGAAGCATCGTCATTTAAGGAATATTGACAGTGAAACCTGCTTCTAAACTGACCTACATGAAATACTGTATTTTTTTTTTGATGGGTTGGGAAAGCTGAGAACTCATGAGTTGCTTTTGGTAAGAGACACCTAGGGTGTAATAGAAGTTGTCTGCGTTGATGAACATCAATTTTTATCAAAGAACAAGATCTCAATCGAAGATGGCTTAGCAGCTTATCAGTGATTTACACGAGAGGCATAACGCTTTGAAGTCTAAGCCATCATAGGTGCAAACCCTAACCGAGCCCTAATTCTATGTTTTGGGGGGGAAAATTTATAAAGGCTGTTTTTTGGAAAAAAGTGAATAGTTTTTTTATGTCTGTCAAAATATTGTCTTTGTTTTCTGATTGTTAATAAAATAAAAATAAGAAGTTGTTAAAAACAGTAAATTAAATATCTGATTGATAACAAATAATTAATGATGTAAACCAACGGCATGTCGTAATCACAAACCCTTTGAAACCCTAAGTTGTAACCGATGCTGTAACTTGATGCCCATAAAGTCAAAACAACCTCTCACATGTTTGATTGGTACCACTGTTCCCGCCCATTCATGTCCAGCTACTTTTTCTTTCTGCCATTTGAACAAGCTGGAACCTCACTGCTAACTAGTGTTTCAGCAATGGAGCATAGAAACACAAGTTCAGTACACAGAAGTACATCTTGGCTTTGCCCAGCTGTGTAGCCTACAGCGTTGGATTCACATTGGTTCAAAGCAGAAGTATAAATTAAAGCTATAATAGCATGAATAAGATGTCATAGAAGAACAAGATGTGTTTTTAGACTTGGGTTTCAGATAGAGGAAATTCTGGCATTATGTGACATTTCATAATAGTCTTGCAAGAAAAGTAAAAAGAGCATTTTTTTGACTTAATGTGACAATACTTCAACATGAAAAAAGGCTATGCCAAAAAAGGTTGAAACTCTAAAACAATAAAAAAAAAAAATGGGTGTGTTTCTAAGGTTGAGAATAAACTTTGAAGCTCAATGTTTAAGGATATGAAAAGGTCTAGGATTATAAATCCTCAAAGACCAACGTGCTGTCATAGCATGGCATTTAAATGGCACACACTTTTTTGCCCCATATCTGTGAATTTTTAACTTTGTGTGTGTGTTTTTGAGGTGTTTAGATGACACATGAGAAGGTTGGGCTTAGGGCTTCATGTTGGGTGAAGGTGTCATTGTTTGAGACTGCATAGAATGAAATGACAGAAAATACACCAAGCTCTAAAGGCTCAGGAAATAAAACGTGCATTCTAAATATTAATCTGCTCTTGTATTTATTAAGTTTTAAACAAAATCAGGCTTAATATACACAAATAGAACTGCACCAAACATGTTTTCCTCCTCCCTGTTGCACCAGTACCCCGAGTAATTGTAGGAGCTTTTTGAGTTAAGGGTAAAAACATCAAGTTTTTTTATCTGATTTCTTGCTGGGTTTATGTTTATTATTTGGCATTATTGCAGGCATATGTTTATGTTTATATGTGGTCTACAGAAAATCAAATTAAAGTCATTTTAAAGATGGTGACATCTTTTGAAATGCACTGGTTTCAGCAGCAAGGCATAACTTTTACTTTGAAGGTAAATGGTCTCCATTTCCAGTTTTTCCTTTTTACTTATTCAAGTTTCACAATTGCTCTGTGATTAGTTAGGATATGTTTGCTGACAAGTTGGTGTCTGCCATGCAGATTATGGCAACCACAACAGTCTGCCTGAAGTCAAAGCAATCACAAGGAAGGTTTTGGTACAGGACCTTCTGTGCTTTACAACTTGTTGGGGAATACACATTTCTTTTCCTGGTAACTGGAGGTTGCCAGCAAGTCCTCAACAGGTCTCTAGGCCTTGGTTGTTGAGGTCTTAGCTCGTCTTCCTTGTTTGCAGATTCAGAAAAATGTTATTTGAGACATATGTGTAGCCTGCAGGGACCGCAGAATTACCCTGAGTTCTATTTTACTACAATTCCTTCTTGTTAAGTGAAAATGTCAATTTATAAAACACATGTGCATGTTTAAGCCAAAACACCAACATTTCACTGACAAAACCTTAATATGATAAAACAGTTCAATAAAGATGTAGAGGTAGAATATTTCAGTTAATTTTTGAAGCAAACTGAAGCCTGAACAGTAACATAGATTTTGCCTGAAGAGGAGCTTTGACCATGTATAACAGAAATAACCATAAGACAGTCTCCCTTTAATGGTAGAAGGTGTCTTATATGTTAAAAAAAACGTCATGTAGAAGGAATCCATGCATAGCTGCATGTTAGGGCTGAGGACAATGAAATGGAGTTAATAAGGCCAAATCTTGACCGAACAGTGTATCTATTTCGACTGTTTTGCAGGGGGAACAGCTCAGTATCCAAACCAATCTGTCACTTATATGATTAGATGGTGACCAGACTGTTTCTCTGCCTGTCAAATGAGATGTGCTGCCTCTGATTATAGACAGGTGTCTCGGTCAGTGAGACAGACAGCTGAACTGGCAGATTGCGGAAAGATTTTAATCGAGGCCATGGTCACACTAATGGACAGACTCAGTCAGAACATTCCCACAGGCCCTGCTGAAGGTCACATCCTCCAGGCAGCGATTTAAATGTGATAACATAAAGCCTGATGCGTGATGTTATCTGTCTTAACCTTTTTAATATGCATCAGGTCACCAGTGAACCACTTAGGGTTAGGGTTAAGGTTACCATCCACAAATTCATCACCTTTTCCATCAGTTTTTCTGATATAACTTTTCCATTTGAGTCTCCCAAATAAGTGGATGGGACCCTAGCCCCTACCCCTAACCTTGAACAAGTCTCAGGTGAGTAGGTCAGTGTATTAACAATTCAAACTACTTTATTTGCAGTCAGATTTATGCAGGTGTAAACCAATCAATGTTTTGTTTTAAAGCCTCATTTACCCACAAATAGCAAATTTTCAGTGGCATCCACCCCACTAAAGTCTAAACAAGCAGCAAATTGAGTTCAGTAATACCGAATTAGCGAATGAGCTTTGGGTAAATGTGTTTCTTAGAAGAGTGTTACTTTGATGTGCCCCGTTAACCGAGTTGGCCGAACATGACACACTCAAATAATGTTTTTCTTTCTACTATACAGTAATTTGGATACATCCATTCACCAAATGGTGTAGGTAACACTAAAAGCCAGTGCAAGTGAAATCAAAAGACCCCTCCTGTTCTGAACTAAGCTGGCTTTGTTCCTGCAAAACTGTGTTGTTTCATTAGATTACATGTGATCACTGCAGCTGGTGTGAAAACAGCAGTGTTCATCGTGTTTTGGCCCGGGCACTTTGAAAGAGCCATATGCTGTGGCTTTTTAACAAACTTAGGAAAGCTTGTTATGCATTTCCCCTGTGAAATGGTACATACAATATATAAGATTAATCCTAAAATTACACCACCGGCCGTTCTTTTATTTAGATTGCATTAAGGAGGGATAATCTTTTGGCCTACAGCTGTCACATTCACTCTTTAGTTGGATCTTCTGCACTTTAAGTGCCTCTTGCTTTCCAAATGCATGCTGTATACTTCACTTACAATAGGAACTTCAGCTTTTAGAGGAACTTGCTGATTATGAGTTGGGGTGAACTCAATTTGTGAAATCTATTCATGACTTCATACACTCTGGTACTGGTCTCCTTGTCATGGTGGTGCTGTGTGGCAGTCAAGGTAGGACTCAAATGCAGGACTCAGAGGTGTGGGAAATAAACTCAAGGAGGCAGTTTTATTGCTGTAACAAAATCCGTGGCAATACAATCATACAAAACTCAAACACTAAGAATTGAAAACTGAAACTAGGAATGAGGAACGAGAGAGACAAAGACCACCGGGAACTACAGTAAACATGGACGACACAACAACGAGCAGAAGGAGACTGATGACTTAAATACACACCCAGGATAACGAGAGGATGGGCAACAGGTGGGAACACAGGAGGAACAGATAAGATATAACGAGACGGGGGAAGCAAAGCTTAAAAGGACACAGGACAAGAGACTGTCAAAATAAAACAGGAAGTACAATAACCACAGAGACCAAGACACACGGGCTTGACACTGAGACTGGGGAAGAAACAAATGTGGGAACATAACTAAGTGGGGAGACAGAAAGGGAATACTCAACACAGAGACAATAGTTAAACAACTTGAAGACAAAATGTACTAATACATCTTTACACTGGGTCACAGACCCAGAACCATGACGGTCCTATTAAATGTAAAAAGGTTAATGCTGCAGTCACACATTGGAAAACGATGTCTGCAGACCGTGACACAACAATTAACTTGAAAGCTCATTGCACTTAAAATGTTGTTTCGAGGACAAGCAGCAGGTCTGCAACCACTTACAACGACTCTGATGCATTAAGATGGCCATAAAACAGCACTCTCATAATTTTGAAAAAGAAATTCAGAAATTCATCCACAATTAGTCAAAGAATTGCTGCAAAATGGCAGTTTAATTACAAGATGACAAAGGTGCTCAGCAACCTTGCTTTTATATAAGAATAAAGCCATAACCCAGTGAATCCCCTTTGGCAAATATCTTACACTGTTTTACCATTGTGTTTTATTGGATTTGGGACAGTTTAATAAACTCTGATTAGTGGCACTGCAGTGAAAAGTGACTTAGAGAAAATGTGCTTAAACAACCTTTAAGCGAAGCTGCACCTTCTTCGCCCTGCCTTCGGTACTGCCGTAATATTTTTCTTTCCCAACTGCTGAGCAGAATGTGTTTTTCTCTGGTGTTCAGGTGTTTGCTGGAAGAGAACAGCAATTCAGAGCTCAAGTGGTCTTAGCCTGGGCACAGAGGCCTCAGGCGGGGGACTCGAGTCATGACTCGCTCCCAGCATGGAGGCCTGACAGCGGGGATTACATTCATCTCGTCACCTGCTGAGAGGTGCCAGACATGGACTCACTCAGTTCTCTCACTGTCCTTGGGGAGAAGGATGAGTAAGGAGACAATAGACTCTGCGCACACACGTACACACACTTAATTGAATCCCATTTGTCTCATCACCGGACATCTATGAGATATAATGACAGCTAGAAATCTGCAGTAAATTGCTCCAATGCTAGGCACTCATTTACACCCTCATCTTCATCATTAGAGATGGAGGGAAGCATGGATAATTGCTCGTATCTAATGGCTCGCTAATTATCGATATAAAAATCACCACTGCTCAAATTCTAAAAATATCTGCCGACAGGTGGAACAGCGGCAGCAGCTGGATAACTCAGACCAAACCCTCTGCCTTTATTCTCTCCTTACTCATGGCTGTCTCCTCCTTTATCTTAAACTCAATAAACTTCTTCCTCTTTCTCTCCTCCTCACTTTCATCCATTATGCATTAAAACATTGGCAACGAAGCCTTAAGGTCTACCCCACAGTGCATTTGTGTGTTAAAGCTTACAAACCTCCACAGCTTCCACTCCTGAATGTATAATGACACAAATACCTTCAAAGCGAGTCATCCAGCTCTCCTCCATAGACGAGCTGCATTCATCCTCTGACCTCAGGTCACTCTGGGCTCTGGTTTGCTAATCCGACTATACTTCACATCAATAGAGCAACAAGGTGAACAGACTAATTATTAAACAATAATAACTTAAAGAGCTTCCATTCAAAGAACAAAAACTTGAGTCTTAGTATTAATTAATTGCATCATCTGCCATTTATGAGGAAGAAAAACTCAAAATTCCATTCGTGAAGCAAAAAAGTGAACAGGCAAAGTGTTTTTCTCAGTTTCAAGGCCAAATAACTGCAAATGGTTTCTATCGTACACGTTGATACAATCACTTCATGTCCCCTAAAAATCTGAAACATTTTTAATGTGAGCTGAACGATGGGGTAAAATCCAAAGATTTTATGTAAAAGATCACATCACTTACTGGTCTGTAAAATCCAGTCTTCAAGCCTCAGCTTGAGCACAGCAGTCACAAAGCACCATCAAAAATCATCACTTATCTTCCACTGTGACAGTAAGGGGACGATAATTTTCTAAATTAACATCATGTTGTATTATATTGAATGAAAACTGAAACTAGCGACACAAAAAATCATCAGGTAAATGTTTACTGAGCTCAGAGATCAGGTGAGCAGCACTGTCTCATAGATTTCTGTGTAATCTGACATTTTGAATTAACCGGGTCACCCCCTGCTGCTCTTAAACCTTTTCTGACAAGAAGTTCTGCAGTTTTTAGCTACTAAAAATAAATAATTCTAAAAGATAAAGTTCAGCGATAAACCCTCTTTTAAAAATCATATTAATCCAGTTTAGTGTCACTCCATATCTTTCCTATGGTCATCCACGCCCCACCTGCAGTGGCACTGTTCTCCACCAGGGCTGCCCGCCCCTTAGTTTCAGAACCATTGCTCTGTGGTAACAGCACAGTATCAGATTGGTAAGAACAAAATGTCCCGAACACATGCAGAGAGGACTGTAGCTCGCCCTCAGCTCCTTGGAAGTATGTGTAAAGATTGGGGAAGCTGGGAGCTCATTTAATGGTCACTTTGGCTGATGCAATAATAGCTGCAGAGATGCGCCGTGTAATGACCACCTCATTCAGCTTATTCAAGTAAGCCGAGCCTTTCCAGGCTGCCCCTAATAAGCAGTCTCTGGGCCAGAGGAGACACTAGACTGGCAATTGTACATTTCTTAGACACCTCGAGGAGTGAAGACATAAAATAGGACAGAGAGGGTATTATAGAGCATTGAGCTGTATGACAATGGCAGAAGTGGAAAAGAGTTTTTTTTTTCTTTAACATTTGCTTTCTGTGGATGTAATTATGATGTGGGTTTAAACGTGCTCAATAAGACACAGTCAAATCTCTTTTTGAGACTTTAACAACATCAGAATCATATAAATTCATGTGAAATATCTAAACCTACCCACCAAACCCTGTGTCCCAGGATCAACACAGTATTAAAAAAATCATTTGACTGTGAACTGAATTGTGTGGTTAGACATCGCCAGAGTACCCCATTACTATTTTTTCCAATCTGAAATTATGTCACCCTTTGTTACAGGTAAGATGCATTTACGAGGTTTGTGCATTTGAAGAGAAAAGTGGGATAATTTGAGAGTGAAGAGTGAAAGGGTGTGGTATGGAGGATTCTCCAGGATTCTCATGATTTGCCAACTTGCTGAACAATATATTCCGATGGAGAGATCATAGATAGATTTTCTTTTTGCTCTTTGCAGACATCTGTCTTCTTTCTGTCATTTCACTTTGGGTCATTGGTACAGCCAGGCCTGTACCCTTGCTGGTACTTGCTAGTAGTATGTTGAGAGTGGAGAGTGGAGTTTTTAGTGAGGAATAGGCAATTTTATTGAGCCCTACATAGTGTATATTGGATATATTTTCTATGTTACTATGTTCATATTATGTTGTGGATAAAATGCTTGTATTTCTTGAAAGAGTAGTTGCAAAAAAGCTAACAGATCATCTGCAGAGGATTGGTTTATTTGAAGAGTTTCCATCCGTGATCTTCTCTTGGCCTCTGACAGTCGACTCATCTCTCTGATTGCCCTGTTATACCTCAGTGCGGCATTCAATACTCTGGACCATAATATTTTATTACAGAGATTAGAACAGCCTCTAGGTATTAAGGTTACTGCACTGCACTGATTTGAATCGAGTCTATATAATAGACTCCAATTTGTTGGTGTAAATGCAGAATCTTCATCACACACTAAGGTTATTAACGGAGTTCCTCAGGGCTCTTCTATTTACCGTACATTATACATCATCCTTTAGGCAGCCCTATTAGAAGGCATAGCATACATTGTGTTTTGCAGATGACACCCAGCATTATCTAGCCGTGTAGGCAAATGGCACAGACCAGTTAGTTAAACTGCAGAATTGTCTTAAACAAATAAAGACCTGGATGACCTCTAATTTCCTGCTCCTAAAAGAGAAAACTGAGGTTATTGTGCCCTAACCTACTCACCCACTCTGGATGACACTTACCTCCAGTAACACTGTAAGGAATTTTGAAGAACAGGATATATCCGTCAATGTGGATATTAAACAAATATGTAGGAATTCTTTCTTGCATGTACACAGTATCTCTAAAATCAGAAACATCTTGTCTGAGAGTAATGCTGAAAAACGAGTTCATTCAATTTAACCTTATTTATTTATATAGCGCCAAATCACAAGCCTTCAGTTGATCCAAATTGTTGTAGCGAGAGTACTGACAGGGACTAGAAAGACAGACCATATTTCTCCCATGTCGGCTTCCCTTCACTGGCTCCCTGTTAAATCCAGAAGCGAATTTAAAATCCTTCTCCTCATACACAAGGCCTTGAATAATCAGGTTCCATCTTATCTTAAAGCCTTCTTAGTACCCTACCACACTATTTGGAAATTGTTCAGAGATTTTTTATCTTGTTTATTGTACTTATAAGGCATCTTAGAGACATTTTTTCACAGTTCTCCCTTGGTTTATTTGTTTGGGCTGACTGTTGCGTACATAGAGCTGGTATGCATCTCAGAATGCAGATTTTGAGCAAGCCAAAAAAGAAAAAAAGGTCATTTTTTATCTGTGGTCTGTTTTTATGTCACTTCATTTAGTATAGCTTTTTGGACAGACAGGAAAGTAACTCTGTGGAATTCAAATATGAGGTCAGTAAATCTAAACACTGTCTTTTTGAAACAATGTGATACTAGCTGATCATTTTGGCATTTAGCTTTGCATCTCATGAGATGAATGGTCAGCAAGCCTTTTGCTACTTTAACATTGACTCACAGTGAAGAATATGCTGTGATTATTTTTTTTAAAAAATCAATATTGGTCTCAGATGAAATATTTGTTGCTGCCTCACTGAACATAAAGTTATTTTCATGTTTTAATTGGATAGTCCAACAGTTCGGCAGAGTTTTGGGACCTTGTTTGAACAGAGATTGCCCTAAAAATCAATACATTTACAGCATATACATGTAAATGAAGAGAGTGCTGTCTTTACTAAACTTTGTTTTATGGAGTTTATATTACAGATTTCTGATTGTATCACTGTGTGGAACCGCATGATTATGGACAAAATGTTGACCTTGGTTGTTTTCAACAGTATGGAGATCACAAATATTTATCATAATTTTTAATTGATTTTGGTGACAGACTAAATGTGACACTGCTTTCACATGCATGTTGTGTTGCATGCCTGCCAATGTACAAATATTTGCCTCAAAACAAAACTGGCAGTCTTTAACTACAAAAATTCAGTGCATCTCTTAGCATTAATTTAGTGGTTTTCTTTCTTTATTTTTTAAAAATTTTCTTTTATCAACAGAGCGCAAATTTTAGTTTTACCTTTTCCTAAGCAGAAAAATATTTACCTGACCTAAGTGCACGTGCAAAGTCTTCTAGTCCATTCATTGTACCTAACTGATGGATGCGAATAAACCTCGAAGCAAAGTACTTGACTGTTGTGAGATCACTCTACATCTCCATTCCCTGTTTTGCACACTGCACAGGTTTTGGTACTTTGGAAAACTAATTTCAGGGGGGATGACATCTTCTGTCCAATGTGTTGACCGCTTTCCTAAACCCTCTCCACTCATGTGTTTATTGGACATACATCTTTGAATAAATGTCATTGGTTGATGATTTCAGTGTGTCTTTGTTAGACAGATGGATATGCAGACGGATTCTACAGGCTAATTTTTAAGACTGACCAAGCTGATGTTAGACGATTCGCGTTGGCACCCATTTGCACTCTTGTTTGGGGGTTTCATTGTACTGCAGTTTGTGATGTTTTTCAGAGAGTTGAATAAGTTGTGTTACTTTGTGATGCAGACAAACACTACAGCGCTCTTTGATTTCTTCTTGGTTAACATCACTTGGCCTAAAGTATTTCCAAACAATAGAACAAGCACTTCAGCTTCTTTCTGCAGCAGACATTTAGTTTTTGTTTGCAGCACTTCCATCACTGTGCATGTTGGTGTTTCCTCATAAAAAGTCTGACAAAAATAATTTCAAGTGTTACAGACAAAGTACAGGGAGTCAAAGTTTTCTAATCACTAATAGTTTTAATGTTATGACAACTTGTGTTCAAGTTTAAAAACCCATAATTTTGTGTTCTGCTGCCTCACTTCTTAATATTAGAAGTGCTTCTCTAAAGTCTTTTGGTCCATTCATTGTACTTGCTTGATGAATGTGAATAAAGCTCTAAGCAAAATATCAGCTTATCTGTGTATCAGAACTGCATCCCAGGATTGGTGTATTATGTATCCTATATTTAGGCCAGCCATCAAATATGTTCAAAAATACAGACGTACCTCTAATCCACTTTCTGCTCACCTTTGGTGCATTTTGAGAACCATCCTAGTTTTGCACAGGTTTGAAAGCTGAACATTGTAGAGGTTCAGAAAATGATGTTGGAAGAAATCTGTAGGTTCTATCATTACACCCAACAATTTTATCATGCCACCTGGCTTCTTTCAGTGGAAGTGGTGGAACCAGTTGTAGATTAAGCCATGACTTCAGTGTAAAAGGGTAGAAAAACCTTTCTGGCACTACAAGAGTCCTGAGCAGTTAATGAAAGGAAATGTTAGAGGGAATATTAGACAGAAACATCTTTACATTTTGGTTTGGTATCTGCATGAATTAACTTTTTACTAGGATTTTGCCTTTTCCTTTCACAGTGGAGCAGTGCTATGAGGGTGCATAGAAAGGTCAGTTTGAACAGAGGGAATCAGACAGAAACTTGATTGTTCACATTTTGGTAAATGCCTCAAAATCATGAAAATTAAGAGAACTATTGCCATTACTGCAATTTGGCTGCTCTAGCCTTTGATATTTGTAAATTTTTTCAAGTCGCAAGCATAGTGTCCTCTGCTCTTTAAATGCATAATAATTCTGCACTTGGATTTTAAAGGGGAGGTTAACAGATACTGTAGTTGGGAAGCAGCTGAACCGCACACTTAATTTTAATTGCAGGCCAGCTGAAGAGCGCAGGCTGACAGTTGGCTGAAAGAAATCAAGCAATAAATGGACATCTGGTCTTTGTGCTTGGATTAGTGTACATTCAGCAGTGCTGGGCCAACAGCACATCAAACAAACTCCCATTAATACCACACAAAACAAATGACTGTGATAAATATAGGTAATGTTACCAAGTACATATGAATAGAAAGCTTTCAAATAAAAGCATGTTTGAAAGTGAATCCTGTGTGCGTGAAACAAAGGAAAGACAGGAAGTGCAATTCAGATTGACCCACAGTGGGGTAAATGTACAGGGAAAATGTAGGGTTTGACGTGTGCTCCATTGTTTCGTCCTCATATTCCATGTCATTATTCTCTGGAATATGCCAGCCTTTTTTAATTACACTTTATGTGAAGCATTTAAGCCAAGGCCTCTTCTTTATCTTTTCCCGTTTCCTGTCTCTTTGAGCCACTTTTTCTTCCTCATCTGTGAAAGGTTGGGAGACACGTCACCCTCTCTCTCTGGGAGATGCTCTGGTAACTGGCTAATTTCAGCTTGCCGACTGTCTTGTCATTCGAAGCTAATTGCATGGTTTAGCCTGGCTCTGGCAATTACAGCCACCCTTCTTTTGTGCTCGCGCGATAGCTTTCAGGGGTCTGGTGGTTAAAGAAGATGGGGCTGCCGCTTTTTCCTCACACGGTTCAATTCGGTGTTGTACTTAACTCTGTGAATGCAGATGTCTTCTAAAAGCGGTAGAACAAGGAGCTCTGGGGAAGAATTAGTCAGAAGGCTACTGACACTAAGAGCAGAAAACAAAGCAGGTTCTGTTGATGGGTTGATAGTCTCGATCCTATGACTCATTACCGCAGCTCGAGTGGCAGAAAGCTGGTACGGTGTCAGGGCGACATACAAATAAGACATTTATCTCCTGCAGTGTTTTCTTAATCATGAGGCCAAGCGAGAGTGCAGATTGGCGGACTTGTTTCTTTCTTACATTAGCACATTTGGCATCTGACCACACTCCCAGTGGAACAACGCCACATACTTTGAACCTTCCCGCACACACACTGGGGAACCTAAGTGAAGTTGGAGGCTTCGGGGTCAGGGCTGTCTGAAAAAGGTCAGGTGCCTGTTTTTTGCCAGACGTGTGGAATGCTAAATACAAAGTTTGTGCATCTGTGTGTTGCTTTCAAAGTGGTAATTATATAAATGGAAGCGGCTTACGTACTTTCAGTGAAAATATTCAGATAATGACTCCTGGACAGCCCATCTTTGGGTTAGGCGAGATTAAAAAAAACAAAAACACAAATATAAATACTCACATGCAAACTGAGCAGGGTTAAAAGGCCAGAGGCATTTGCCAACAGGCGCCTCAGAAAATTTCACACTCTAAACAGAACCCAGGAACCACTGACAGACCACGAGCACGAACACCAGAGCAGTCGGCAAACACCAGGCACCTCCCTTGTGGCTTGGAAACTGTTGGAAGCGGTGTAAGGGCTCTTGGTTTGAAGCCCACTCAAACAAGCCTAAAGCTAATGAGTCCTTCGTTGGATAAACCAGAGGCTGATTGGGGCTGTTGTTGTAGTGAGAGAGCCAAATGTGGAGGGATTAGAAGGGAATGCAGCAACGATGAGGGCAGACGCTTAATGCGGAGCAATGGTTTGAAGATCAGATTAGAAGAAGGTTGAGGAAATGTTTGGTGTTGTGGCTTCAAATTGACTCTGGCACACACATACAGATAGGAAACACTTGGCATAATGTCAGGGTGAAGCCTGTGCATGCGCACTCTGATGTAAATCATGCATGGACTGCATGACCTGCTCTGTGTCTGTGGAAGATGTGATTAAGATTTATTATAATAAGAAAAAGGATATATCCATCACACATTAATACAAATGTGAACACTCGGCAATGAACAGTTGGGCGTGGGATCCATTTATAGGGGGAAATAATGACAAAACAGATGGTACGAGGTTCAGATGAACCTGTTTAAGGTTTGATTTTATTACAAGAAAATTCTTTCTAGCTCTGCACCCATATATGTTTTTCTTCTCTTTTTCTTTTATCTGAATTTCTAATATAACATTTGTTTTTGGGGAAAAAGCTCTACTTGAAAATACTAGAAGGGCATTTTTAGAAAGGCTCCTTTGTTTTTGTTCCATTTCCATTTGACAGAACACTTATGAATTTAGTCAGTAACAAGGCCAAAATGAACAACCTTGGGCTCTGTGGATAAGAGGCACTTGGACGAATTTTGAAATACACAAAGTCCCTTTATTCTTATCACTGGTCCAAAGTGAGATATTAAATAACTCCAGCAAATACTGACAAATTTTATTTCTGCCTATCAAAACTCGTAATTAGAATCAATAACAGTCTGCCAGCAATAAGTTAAAACTCCATCAAATTTGATGCAAGAGAAATCAGTTACAATATTGGTTCACCCATTATATTTTAGAGTAATACCAGGGGCGTCTTGTGAATGTTTAACACATGGCTGCCTTCAAAAAATGTACACAGACCTCTAAAGTGGAAACAAATTAAGAAACCATATAAAATATGATTTCTCCAATCGATATACCGAAGGCAGTTTTATTTTAATGTATATACTGAGTACTTGGTATTTAGTTTCTTGGCAGGAGGGAGCAGTAATTTATCTGGTGTGTGGAAGAGTTTCTAGACAGAGGATCAACACCACATCTTTTGAAAGGAGTTATGGATAAACAGACGTAGATGCATAAAACATAGATAAACTCACATTCATTAGTTAAACCTTGCTAGTAGTTTCAGAATTGCTTTAATTCAGATACAGATACTGCGAATTGTTGACGACAATACCTAATAAAGTGTCTGAGTGTATTTCAGAAGACTCTATAGTACAGTCAGTCTTCTGTTAGTGAGCCTTTAGTGAGCTAGTGAGATAGTGTAGGCATATCTCGCATTTGATATCAAGGAAAATAAGACGCTTGGTAAAAACGACAAAACACGACAAACTTTTACACTTTATAGTTAAGTCAACTGAATGAGCTTCAGATTTAATCTATGATATACTAATGATATTTAGTCAACTAAAACTAGACTAAAACTAAGAGAATTGAGATGCCTAAATTATGACTAAAACCAAATTGTTTCAGTCAAAAGACAATGGCTAAAACTAAATATAAATTTGTTGTCAAAAACACTGCTCTAAAAAAATGAAGACGCTTGTGCCTCTCTCTTCAGTTCTCTGTTTATTAAGACAACAGGGATCTCTACAAGCGCACCAAAATACTGTCAGTGTGTTGACAGCATTCCCATCATGAAGTGACCTTGGTAATAGCTTATGAATGTCTGGAACATGGTTTTGAAAAGGAACTAAAAATACTGAATAAACAGTGATGTGAGATCATTTTTTATAGACATACCATCCTTATCTGAGTTAGTGTTGAGAAAGGCTTGTTTCCAAGGCTGAACTCTGACTTAATGGTGTTGTTAAAAATCTCTGCTTATGACTCAAGACCTCAACTGACACTAAATATCAATCTCCTTCATCTGTACTTCGAAGTAGCTGAGCCATCTTTAACAAGGTTATTGTGTTGATTGTAAGATTTCATACAAACTCATTTTCAAGCAATGGTTTGCTCAAACCACTTCGTGTAGTTGAACTCCAAAGACGAACTGGATGTTCTGTAGACTCTAAAAAATACAGCTGGATGTCGACTGCTTTTCTTTCTGTTCAGTTGCCTCAGTATCTCCTAGTCCAGTGGTGGATGATCAGATTAATCGTGACCAAATTTTCACCTAATATTTAAACCTAATATTCAAATTTTAGGCCGCCCTAAACACTCTGTTTATCACAGTTTTTTTCTAGTCTTGGATGTGTATGAAGTCATAGAGTGCTTATTTGATCATTCGAGGCAAACAGCTCAGGCTTTGAGGCCAGAAGTCCCACCCATCTCCTATTAAAGTCTTCAGTTTACGAGGGGCAACCAACCAGAAGAAGGTTGGGAGGAGCTACAACAGCTTGTTTCAGACAGTGGGGGAAATGAGGTGCAGCAAGGCACAGGTACAGGTTGTATTATTGTGACAGTCATACAGTATAGCTCTAGTAGACCTCAAGAAAAGAATTATGGAGCTTTTTCCCAGTTAGTATATGTAAGAAGAAAGTTAGCTCTATATTACAATTAATTGTAGCAAGGCGATAATAAAGGAAAGTGAGCAATACAGAAAGAAAAAACACATACTGGTGATGGATTACCTCAGGCAAGTTTTATATAACTGGGAATTTAAAAGATAAACAGAGTAAAAACTGTGAAACACTATCTTAATAATTGTCATTGTTAAAGAAATGAAAGAATATGTCATCAGAAGAAAATGGGCCATGGCATACAGAAAGAAAATCTCCAAAAATCGCACTGTGTCCTTGTGGAACCATTTCAGATGTTTGAAATCTTTGACCTTTAATAAGAATCTGTCAAGTTTTAAGAGACCCACGCTTTTTCTTTGAGTGTGCAAAAGTTCAAAGAAGGCCAGATTTCCATTTGAGTAAAAGGCACAAATGGGTTTGCAAATAGGGAAGATGTTCCAGCCCGGTCTGTTCATTCAGGCTGATAAAATTGTGACAAATGGAAAAATTGCACCACAGTGAAGCGTTGAAGTCCATAAACACTGCATACAAGCATTTTGTATTCTGGATTCAGAAGTCACCTTCGGACTGGAAAGACTGATGTCTGAAAGCCTTTAAAGCCAAGGTTAGGGCTTTAAGAGGTGCTGTCTTTATAAAACAAACAGCAGTCCCTGTGATCTTATTTATGCATTCATTATGGGAGCTCTCTGGTGCTATTTCCAACACAATCAAAAACAAAGGCCTCTAGCAAACTGGCAAGTTATGCATTAAATGCAGTGTTCTCGGGAAATAATTGAGCCAGCAGGGATCAGCTGGCAGGAAGAGTGGAGTGGAGTGCTGTTGCTGCTGGAGCTGGAGATGCTGAGATGTTTAGTAATGCACACTAATACAATGAATAAAGCATAAGGGCTGGTTGTTGATTTTAAAGAGATTACTGTTGCAATATCCATCAGTTCTCATCTTGAATTGAAGGATACTGTGGGGCTTTGGTGGTTTGCTAATGCAGTGCCAATCCAAATACAGATGTACAGAGAGCCATCATGCCTTGGACGGCAACGCTATTACAGAACCATCTTCAAACAAGTTATGCCTCATTGAGCTTCCGATGATCGATGCCGCTCAGCGGAGTGAGTCAGCACTCAGAAACTGTACGGCTTCAAGTGAAGACGGCTGCGATGAATGACGACTGTGGGGAATGGCCTAACAAGCTGCAGGAGGAAGCAATGAAATTTATTCTGCATCTTCAAAGCTCTTTAAAGGCCAAGTTAGCACTAAATCCACCTTTTTTTAGTTTGTAAAATATAGCTCCGGCCACTTTACTGTACTAATGAATTGATTCTGGTCCCAGACTTTTATTGCAACAGTGTTTCTTTGCCTTTTCCCAGAGACATTCAGAGAAGTCACGGATGAACTGAGTTGAGCAATAAGCAAAAAGTTGGAATGTTGGAATGTATGAATACATGGGGACTGTGACCAATTTATTAAAGAGTAAGAGCATCCTAGAAACATTTGATGCAGACCTGCTGGCAGTTGTTTGTTCCAACATATGTCTGAGTCATCAGCTTTTGGTTCATAGTTTGTCCCTCTTTCAAATTATTGTCCCAGCTTACACAACGTCAAAGACTTACTGCTAATGTCTTGGTGACAAAGCAACAGGACAATTTTAGAGATCTTGGATGAGTTATGTGAGGTGGGGACGGCTGATTTATATATACAGGGATGGTATAACAATTTGTACAATTAACTGAAATGATACAACAGGATACCCCGGTGACAGCTGAAGCTTCAACCTTAAAAACCTTTAAGTGAACTGGTAACAATTTGTTTTTATAAAGACAGAAGACAGAAGCGAGACTCTGCCATTTCTTATTACTTCAGGCAAAAAGACATTTTATCACTTCTCATATTCAGCAAAGAAACTATAGTCAATCGAGATTTGTTGAAACTGAGTATTGCATTAGATCGAAAGAGTAAAAGGGAAGGTTTAAAAGATGGCAGTGAGACCTGCTATTATGTATGGCTTGGAAACGGTGGCACTGACAAAAAGACAGGAGGCTGAGCTGGAGGCACCAGATGTTATGTTCTTTCCCACACCACAGACAAATTGAAGGTATTATCCAGGATTCCATTCAAGTATTTCAGGAAATGAATTCATATTTGGGAGTTATGTCTGTGGATACTGTATATGTATGTGTGTATTTTCCTTTGATGCAAAAACCTCAATTAACACTTGAATCTCAAGCGAATTCTTTCCATCCAGACCCAAATGTTGTACGTAATATCCTAAAAATACCTTAATTACATTATGTAGCGCAAAGAGAATGAAATAGTTGCCATGCAAAGATATTTGAACCACAAACGTTAAAGTTTAAGGGTTGGGTAATGTTATACCTCGATAACAGAAGACATACTCAGTGAATACTCTCCTTTGGAAAACAGAAAATTCCCCCAGTTTAGTCATTAGTTTGAAAGGAGATCCAGCTCTTTTTAAAGGTCATATTTTTACAAGGGTACACAAAAAGTGAAGGAAGCACTTTTTTTCCCCTTTTTTAAAGATGCAATACATCTGATGACAACGCCATAAGCTTGAGCCACTAAACTAGGATTTACATTGGTCTGAAAACTGACTTCTTTACGACTTTACCTGCAACGATGAGGTATTTTGAATATCCTGCTGCTCTGATTTGTATCTCTACTCTATGGCAACTGCAGCTTAAAGGTATCCACATTCATGCCAACATGACAAACAGAACGTGATTGCACAGAAATGAAGCTCATAAAATGAAACTGGTGGCCGTAACATAAACCGTTATGATGGTTACATTCTCCAGGAGACTCCTGTGTTTCTGTATTCTGTAACATCAAGGAGATTGTTTAAAGAAACTTGAAATGGGAATGCAGAATGAGGAAAAACACTTGCATAGCTCTGCTTTTATTTCAGATCAAAAACATGCAACTCATACGATTGAAATGGGAGACGTTATGCCACCAGTGTAAATAATGTTCAATCATGCCTTTTTTACAGGGGGCTAAAGTCTCTGGGGTTCAGGGGCAACAAAGATTTCTTTTCCCGACACACCAGACTTCGATTACAGTATCTGGACTTGATTACATTTGCAAAGGAAATTCATTAGTTGGCTTATCTGTCTAAAACAATCTGAAAGACTTACAGTGATCCTTTATTAAATTTGTCGGTCAGAAAAGCCTTTGGCTATGCAACGATTGTTTGGGAATTCGGGAGTGATGCGAATCAGGGATTTTCATTATTAAACGATGACTGTTAATTTCAGAGCTATGCCTAAAACAAAAACAGCAGCGATGGAGACTTAATCCTCTTTGTCTGTTTGTAGAATCAGAAAAAACAATCTAACGAAACATGAGATACTTGCGGTAGGGATGTGTCTTTAAGGCTTGACAGCAAAAGGATTGATGGAGGTTTGCACACAGCCCCACTTTCATTGTTCAATATATGTTACAGCTCACTATTTTATCAAGAATTTCACCACACCACGGTGAACGCCCACTCTGAAACTCATCTCACGTCTGACTCTGATCCCTTGTTTTAACTGGAAAATACATCACGGCGGCAAGACACAGCCATTCCCAGAGGCTGTATCTGATTCTTCTTTTTTATACTATATTTCTCTGTCTTCAAACATCCTCCCTCCCCCTCCGGTCCCAACCGACCCCTCTCTGTCTGGGGCAGAAAGCAGCCAGCGTGAATGACCTTCGTTCTGTCCAGCAATTTAAATTCAGCTCATGGTTTTATGTTGAACTGCTGGATTCCACTCCCAGACCCCCATGACACATCATTATCTGCCTGGGATAGAGTGGGGATCACTGCCTCTTATCCATCGGATCACTGTAGCCCCCTTCACCCAGCTCTCACCCTCAGAGATGCGGCAGCCAACCTTGTGTCATGTAATGTAAGATATTTTATGGTGTTCGCCAAAAGGATTCGAGCGAGGGACCACAGATACTCACTGCTGTTTACTGGAACGATGCAGCCACTGCACTGCTTGGGTGTAAGTTTTCACACTCCAAATTATTTTTCACACACTACTTCTGCATGTTGCCTTAATTTCTGTTAAAAAATAATGACATGTTGTAATATGTCCTACTTTGTTGTTCGGATTAAGACTTCCAAGGGACTAAATCATTTTAATGTCCTGATAGATAAAATACTTAGACTTCACAGGTAGTATGGAGACAGAGGCTTCAACACAATTTAAAAAATCATCCAAATTCTTGAATTTTTAACTGATTTTCAATCAGTTTAGTTTGCTACAAATATTAAAATGTATTTGATTAATTTAAAAAAAATCCTCAGCTGACTAGGAATTTCTTAATCTGAGGTGACAGTGCTAACCACTGCATCACAAATTAAGTTAAAACATTAAATTACAATTGAAATTGAGTATGGTAAATTAGCCAATTTAAATTATGTTGTAAGGACTTAGACTACAGTTCAAACTTAAAACAGTCAATCTGATGGTCAACAAGGAGAAAGCATGGACCCTTCATTGGAGGAACGTTCATGTTAGCCAGATGGCAAAGTGTGAATCAACAACCACCGAGTCAGTGTTTGAGTGCTGGATTCTAATGCCAGCCCAAGTTTACAGGAAGTCTGCAGCTTTGAGATGAGCGGTAGTGATGAATTACATCTCACGAGGAGGAAAAAGGGTGCCCACCTGTAGATTGCAGTATATAAGTAATATAATAAGCATATACTGTAAACAGGTGCAAGTAATTTATCATAAAATGCATTTAAAACAACTTCACAGTAACTGAAAATTTACAGCAATTTTCTGACATTTTTAATTACATAAAAGAAAAAAAAAATTTTTTAATCTAATTTATAGCAAAGTTACTAACATGTTTCCAGTACTGTATGCAGTTTGTGTGCAGTTTACAGGTACTGAAACTTTTTTTTAACTCTATTTATATTCACAGTATTTTGTAGCACATGTTCATTATGTTTCATGTTTATAAAAATGTTTGTTTTTTCATGTATTTTTCTCTGTTTTAATTTACACTGTTACAAGATTAGCATAGGTTATTAGTAATAACCATAGAAACGTAGCTTTAAAATGTACCTGCAAGGTGTAAATTGTACCTGTAATGTTAAAAAAATTCACTTCACTTAAACACTGTAAACCTCATCTAACCCCTGTGCCCTAAAAAACCCCACAATTAGTCATAAACATCTGTTGTTAAAACATGCTTTATAATTGTTGAAAGTACAAATTACAAATATGAATATATTGTGTCTCACTTGGTATTAATACTAATAACTATTATATTTGTCTACCTGTCTTAATATCTACTACAGTAATGCAGTCCTCTTATCATTAGCGGACCTAAAATCAAATATTGATGATGGCACTGTGTGTAAAAATAGAGGGTCAATAAAGTTATACAAGTCACCCAGTAGAAAAGACCATACTCCAGACCATACTCACAGAGACAGCCTGGAAAAATGTACATTAGATATACAGATATAAAACCATTTTTACTGTGTTCAAAGTGCAAAAAAACAAAGCAAAACATGTGTTTCTGAAGTTCTGAAAAAGGCCCAACTGTAGAATACAGTATAAGTAATATAAGTAAGTATACAAGTAGTAAAAGTAAATATAGATGTTGAATCGGGCAGTTAGACTTTGACACCTCTTCTGTGAAGAGCATCAGAAGACAGTTGTAGCTTTACACTTCTTACTGTCATTTGATGTAGAGCAAAGACAGTGTGTGGATCCTTTATATGTATATGCTGTGCTGTACATGCTTATGCAAAGATTTCATGCCCTTCAGGAGTAGGAGGCTTTCCTGTGATTGCGATAATCCGTTCACGATCATGTGACACCAAACCAGCTGAGAAGTTCCACGTGGAAGCAAAGGAAACAAATCTGATGTCACAGAGGCAGTGTCACTCAAGTGAGGCAGGGGCCTGTTGAATAATTAATGCCACCGAACGTCAGCGCTGTTTAAAATTAAGCAGTGTGGGTTGCATTCAAGCTAATTCGAGCAAATCGCACTTTGATCCAAACTTGTTTTTTTTTTTCCAAAGAAAAACAGCCTAAACACACACACACAGAAGAAAATCAACATTCACACCTTTTGTAGGATTTAATTAATACAGCAGGGAAATAATAAGAAGAGATTCTTCTGTATTATTCCCGATCAAAGCCAGTTTCATCTCCTTTAAATGTAAACAAAAGTCAGTCCTGTTCTTTATTTAAATTACTTTGCCCTTTTGTCCCCTCTAACCATGAAGATAAATGCGTTACGGCGCGACATAATTGTGTTTACAGTTGGAGAACAAGCGCTGGTTCTATTTGTCATTTATTTTTGATGAGTTTCTATTGCCTTCTCAGTTTTCTCATTACACGAGGCAATGAGAGCCCCCAGGACGAATCTGTGCTTTTCTGTGTTAAACTCTTGTTTCAGCAAAAAGGAAAAACCAGGGTAAGAAAACTGGGAGGGAACACAGCCCACCACCTGTCAGTGATATCAGAATCAACAGGTGAACCCTCCACCCCCGTGCACCTCATCAGGATGAGGGCTGGTGGGAGCAGGGAGCTGTCTAGAGAGAGACGATAAATGCTGATGAGGGGAAAAAAAATCATGAAAATATGAAAAAAAGGATGAAAACATGCAATAAGGGAGCTCTATTTGTGGCAGTGGTGCCGTCGAGCACCCCAGGCTACAATTTTGGTCTTTCTGGAAAACAATGCAAGCAGCTAATTAAACACCTACGGAGTAAACCTGCTTGGGTAGCTGCATTCATGTGGGTCAGACATCCATCATCATACTGTGCTCCGCCACATGCCGCCCTCGCCATGGGAGCGTGGTTCACATTCACAACTCACCTCACCGCTGTCGCTTCAGAAGTTATGGCTCAGTGGGTCATACTTTGGCCTGTGGTTTCACTAGGCTGTATGCATTTGTGTGTGTGATAGTGTTAGCTTAGCGATGTCACACTACTGCAGAGCCTCTTTGGAGACTGACCTCCCCCAGAAAACTTCAAAGGCCGCTTGTGCAAGCTGTTTTATCGCCTACAGCGATGAAGTTAAGTGACCTCCAGTGCATGTGCATGTAAAATGTGCATTGGTGTGCAGAAGTGAATTCCAGTAACTTAGAATTAAAAGCATTTTAACTTGAGTTTAACTTAGTTAAAGCCTCCATTTGAACCCAAATCAGCACCTTTTCCTAAACCTAACTCAATCATTTTTTATGTATGAAAATTAAAGTGAAAAGGGGTCCAAGAATTGACTCAGACTTTAGTCTCCCAGTCAGAAGTCAACACATCTATGTCCTTGCTGGGTGCCCCTGATATCCCCTGACAGCCATGAGAATCAAAATCAGGTTTAGGGAACTTCAACACTGGCTTCACTTGACAGACTTCACTTTTTAAAAAGAAATATTGTGTGTGCAGGAAACAAACCATATGTATGAATGCTTAAAGGAGGGCTTTTGTATTTAACAAATTTAGATGTTAATTCCAGTTTATATAGCCATTTATGAGCCATGAAGCCAGATATGGTAAGATGTTAAAGAAGCCACCAGAGGAAAGTAAGAAATTAAAATGATCCCATTATCACTGTAATCACTAAGTCTTAGGTTCGGTTTCATATGAAAGATCTAATGGCACATTTAGGACTACGGATCCCAGAATTCTTAGAAATACTCCTTGAACAGGTGCTTTTGGACATACAATCTAAAAGCACATGCAGTCCAAACAGTTTAACTACAAGCTGTGACATGAATTATGATACAATGTGAACCCTGTATACTGCCTCTATCTCTGAGAGTGACGTTATCACACACTGCAGCATTTTTCCTCCCCGGGAAACACAGCATATGTACCTTTACCTTTACTTCTCAGACAGATTGTGATATAAACTGCACAGAAATAGTCTGTGAGTTGGCTGATACTTGAAATTACCTGCCATTTTTAAAAAGGTAACCCTGTTTATGTTTGTCCAATCTAGGTAGAAGTTGAAGAAATGCAGCTAACATCTGACAAGGATGACAAGGAGAGACGGCGGGGGGAACGTTGGGTGACACTAGTGTCTGATTTGTTGAGTATCTCAGTTCTTTGGAAGCAACTTTAACGCAGGACATGAACTTGTTTAATATTATGAATTAAACTTGGGATTTAATTTCTCAGAAACTGAGGGTGCTGGGAACCTATATGATGAGGTACCCTTTAGTGTCTGCAGGGAACATAATTAATAGGACGGAGGTTAAACACAGCTTTACCTGTGGATGGAAGATGGTTTGACTCTAATGAACAACATAAATACTACAGAGAGAAGTAATTACAGAGTGTAAATACAATAAAAGGCTATTATTGAATGTGCAGCATGAATTTTCCTGAGCATCACAACTTTAGCAATTATTTTCATTTATCACTTTAATTGCTCTATCTTTTGGTTTTACTTTCAAAAAAAAGTGTTTCCTCACAGCTTCACCATAACCAACAGAAATCATTTCCAACCCGGCTGAAATAACAAAGAAAGCTAAAATATTCCAGCCACGGGAGGATCAAATGTGGCTCTTTTACTCTTCACATTGCAGACTTTGAATATAGCCTCTTTATTCCCCGTTGGCAGGTTAGTTAAAGGATCAGTGCTATCGTGTGTTTTAGGAGTTCACTGGTAAAGGAAATACAAAAATATCAAAAGAATGACCGAAACCACGGGCCCGCACGCCGGTAACCATCCTCTGCTCGGCTTTCTTTTCATCCGGCAAACTTTAGAGAAGTGGATATTGTCTTATTAAGAGTAAGTGCTTCGCTTTCAATATTTTTCCAATCCAGTCTGCTATTTTTGGCTCCCAGACTCTGTGTGAGTGTTTCACATAATCATCTCTGGAGTCCCAGAAATCACTTGTTCTTTGTGCCGTGTTTCTCAGGTTTCTATCGCTCGGATTGGAAGCCCTCCACTGTTCTGCTTGCTTTGACAGATCGCCTGTTCTCCTGCCTGAGTCTTTGTGCTTCGAGTTCTGTGTTGTCGAGTATTTCCCACCTGGAACCTTTACTGTCTCTGCCTCCATTTTGCTGCCTGCTTTTGAATGCGTTTGTTTCTACTTGTTTTGTACTCTGACATTTGTGAGAAAGTTTTCTGCCTTCGTTTCTTCATCTTAAATTCCTCTTCCTCACTCTTAAACTGACTTTTCCTCTTTTTAAATGTGTTTCTTGTCCTCCCCCGTTGTCGTCCTGTAAAGTTTAATATCTTAACTGACAAAAATAATATTGTTTTCCGTCTGGATGCCAGCAAAAATGTCACAGGAAAACCTTGTTATTGATACTATGGGACATTTCAGGAAGAGTTTGACAGTTTCCAAAGTGGTTAGGACGCACGCAGCACCATGCTCTGAGACATTTGTTGCATTTTATTTTCCTCTTTCTTTTCTTGCAACCTTATTTTCTGTTGAATCCTGTCTTCTTGAAATCTGTAAAATTGCCCTCTTGGAAAAAAACTACTTGATTGTTCAGTCACGGTAGAGAAAAATTACAGCTACTATAAAAAAAATAATTGTTTAGCCTGTAGTTACATACATTTTTTTGCTTAGACGGATTACCAGTAATAGCTGTGCCCAGCTTGTTGGCAAGAGTTGAGTGCGCAACACCCTCAACCTCTGGGCGACTACTGAATCACAATTGCTGAGGTCACCTGGTTGGAGATGGAATCCTGCAATCACGTTAACACAGATTGGTGAAAACTTGCAAATAATTGCCACCTAATTTATAAACACAGACAGAATGCAACCTTCTAGCAATCTCAACTTAAGTTAGACTCAGCTGGTTGCCAACAGATTGCATTCCAGTTATATTTCTATATAAAAACAATGTTTCCAAGTGTCTTTGTGATAAAGACACTCAGATAAATTGCATTTCTGCATGAACTACATCACTATTTGTGGAGAAATTTCTGTTTCTTTGAGGTTCTGGAAAGACTCTGAATCTAAGTAGCTAATGTGAATTTCTGTGAGTGTAGTCAGCAACAAATTTGTGATTTTTGGTAATTTGTCACAGTTAATTGCTGTATTATCACACAGACATTAGCAAAGACGAAGATTGATGCCATGTTGCTGCACCAAAGTTGCTTTGGCTGACTGCGAGTTGTTGCAGACATGGTTCATCACAAGTTCTTTGCACACGGTCACAGTAATTTTGGTCATGCAGCAGTCTCCAACGACTGTTTTCCCCTCTGTGACCATAGCCTAACCTGACAAAGATGCTTCAACCTTATAATATTGAGACATGAAATAAGTGCCAGAAGAAATTTATTTTTTTAAACTAGAGTTTTTATTGAACCTTCTAAGAATTATTGTCTTTATCAAAAAAGAAAGTTTGAAGCCCAGTCCTAAAAGTAGAGTGTCTATCTCCTGAATCCAAACTGGTTCCACAGAAGAGGGGCCTGATAGCTGAAGGCTCTACCTCACAGTCTACTTTTAGAAACTCTAGGAATCACAAGTAAGCCTGCAGTCTGAGAGAGAAGTGCTCTGTTAAGATAATATGGCATTATGAGGTAAAGATCCATAAAATGACAATATGTTGAAATCATCCTTTCTGTACTTTTAGTGCCTGAAACTTCTGCAGTGGGTGTGCAGCCGTGCTTTGCAGAGAGACATTTCCTGTCATTTCTCTTGAGCTAAAATATATATATCTATTTTTTTTCTCCTTCCATGGTTCCAATATGAAATGTGTCAGAAACACCAAACCATTTTTGTGTTTCAGCTTCCTGCTGTGTATTTTTAGTCTCAGTATATCATTTTGTGCTTTTCGCTGATGAGTCTAAACCAGTCCAAGAACAAACACATAAATGATTCTTTGCTTGTTGGATCTGACAGGCTACACCATGCTAAGCGTTTAAATGTGCGGAGTGTATTTATAAAGCACGGATAATGTCATCTGTAGGCGTCCAGTTGTGGCGATCTCATCTTTCTTTTTTTGTCCACTCTTCTCTGCCTCTGTCTGTGCATTCAAAAGAAGCCCCGAACCCCTCGGCGGGCGGACGTGGAGGCCATCATCAGTCATGGGTCGTTAGTTTGATCGTCCTTTCCATAATGGGGTCACTGTCACCTCAGCCTTTCATAATTCTCTAATTACTCTGTGTCTAGAGGTGGACTCTCATTAGCATGAAGCACAGAGACGAGGGTTCACAGCCCGACTGTATACACTCAGATTACTGACTATTTACTTGACCAGCCACGTTAGTAAGATGCTGCTGCTGTTGTGAAACTCTTTGAGGGCCACTCCACTTCATTTTCTCAAACTAACCCCTCAGTGTTTCCAACAGAATGATCTTTTTTGAGTACTAGCAGCATTGGGGCCGTGTACATACTCTAATGATCAACACTGCAGTTCAACGCAGTAGAGTTGGAGTTGAAAAATCAACTTAGTTATCCGATAGGGAAACATTAGACCCGGGTTAGCAAAGACTGAACTTCAGAGATATAGGGCATTGTCCTTTGCTGAAAATACTTTCTAAAATAAGTTGCTAAATATAGCGATGACCCGCCCAACTAAAGTGTATGTTTGAGAAACACTTCCTCTGTTTTCCCCAGCGTCACACTGATGCTGCTTTGAATTTGTGATTGGTGTTTAGCTGTCGTTCCTCTCTTTGTTTCTCTGCACTCGTGGGTTAATCTTGCTTTCTGCTTCTGGCTTGTTGGTGTCAGGATTAATTAAGTGAAGTCAAATTTCCAGACAGTTGGTATTTAAGCTGATTTATGACACTGATGCATCTTAATATGCAAGTGGGATAATGTGTGACTCTCCTTGTTGACCCCTGTGAGAACAGAGTGGGTTATTATGGAAAAGGGACATAAATCTGTGGGTACAGTCACAGTGTAGTTACTAACCTGACTATGAGCAAGTCTCTTAAATAGAACAGATAAGAAGCAGGTTAGATTTGGATAAACGTATTACGTCTCTTCTCTTTCTCACAATTTAAAGGAACAAGGATTTTAAGGGTTTTAAGGGTCATGAAAATGAGGAACAGATGAGATATTTATTATTTCTGTTTGTCCCCCAAAGTTTATAGCTAGGAGTTTAAAATTAAGGACTAATATCAAAATGCAAACGTGCAACTTTAACTTTTGGTACACTTTACAATAGAGATGCTATTAAATGCTAATGGATTAGAGTAAAACTTAAATGTCCTTGTGGGACAGTTTACAGACAGAAGTCCAGCTTCAACACATCAAACACAGATTTCCTGCATTATTTGATTATATGATATAAAATGCTGCTACTAAATTGCTACTCACATAAAAAACATAGATGAATTAGTGGCTAACCTCCAAATATTCTCCTTGTTGGCAGGTGGTGTTTTTTAATTAGAGCTGTAAAATGTAGAAAGCCATGAAAAAGAACAGGTAGTTGGTATAACATCTCAATCTTATTCCCAGGGTGCCAAGTACATGTATGAAAGCTATGGCCATTTACCTGATGAGCTCTTTGGTGTTGGTGTCACATAGCTGCATTAAAATGCTCCAAAAGACTCAAACAGGGTCCGCGTTCTCTTTCATCATATATGGACATCATACCCACTGGGTACATGTCATTTTATGAGGGTCGTCTTCTTCCTCTTTCTGTTGCTCTCATTGGGGATCACTATAGTGGATCATCTGCCTCCATCTCACCTTATCCCTAGCATTGTCCTCTGTGATACCAACCCGCATGTCCTCCCTCATTACATCCATGAGCCTCCCTTGAGGGCTTCCTCTTTTTCTCCTGTCTGGCAGCTTACCATCCTTAACATCCTTGGTCCAATATATCCACTATCCTCCTCTGCACATGTACAAACCATCTCAGACTTACCTCTCAAACCTTGTCTCCAAACTGATCAATTTGAACTGTCCCTCAAATCCACTAATTTTTCTAATCATGTCCATTGTGGTCAATCCCAATTAAAATCGTAAAATTTGAGTTCTGCCACACAAACTGTGATCTCCTGACTGCCAAACTTCTGACCACTCCCATCCTCCAACCACCTAATGTGGACATATAGATCTGCTAACTCTCCAAGTCTAATAATGTTTTGATTGGAGTATTACAGCAAAGGTTTCTGTGACACCAGCATCATCTGACAGAAGATTATCTGAGACTGTGGCATGAGAACATGTTAAATAAATATATATATATATATATATATATATATATATATATATATATATATATATATATATATATATATATATATAT
>VUQG01030802.1:0-12163 GCA_015106755.1 Etia nguti | reverse complement strand
CATATTTCTCCTGTGTTGGCTTCCCTTCATTGGCTTCCTGTTAAATCCGGAATTGAATTCAAAATCCTGCTCCTCACGTACAAGGTCTTAAATAATCAGGCCCCATCTTATCTTAATGACCTTATAGTACCATATCACCCTATTAGAGCACTTCGCTCTCGCACTGCAGGGTTACTTGTTGTTCCTAGAGTATTTAAAAGTAGAATAGGAGGCAGAGCCTTCAGTTTTCAGGCCCCTCTTCTGTGGAACCAGCTTCCAGTTTGGATTCGGGAGACAGACACTATCTCTACTTTTAAGATTAGACTTAAAACTTTCCTTTTTGGTAAAGCATATAGTTAGGGCTGGACCAGGTGACCCTGAATCCTCCCTTAGTTATGCTGCAATAGGCCCAGGCTGCTGGTGGACTCCCATGATTTACTGAGTGTTTCTTCACTATGTGTTAATAGACCTCTCTGCATTGAATCACATTTGTTATTAATCTCTGTCTCTCTTCCACAGCATGTCTTTTATCCTGTTTTCCTTCTCTCACCCCAACTGCTCGCAGCAGATGGCCGCCCCTCCCTGAGCCTGGTTCTGCTGGAGGTTTTTTCCTGTTAAAAGGGAGTTTTTCCTTCCCACTGTCGCCAAAGCACTTGCTCCTAGGGGGTCATATGATTGTTGGGTTTTTCTCCATTTTCTTTGTCTTACTAAAGGGTGATTACCTTAAGATATAAAGCGCCTTGAGGCAACTGTTGTTGAGATTTGGCACTACATAAATAAAACTGAACTGAACTGAACTGAAGAAGATGCAGCATGTAACGCAGAGACAGTTCACTGTGCGAAAGCATCATACGATGGAAGAAAGTCGCATGCTGGTCGTGTTCACTGCAAAGCAAGAGAATTGTAGGTGTGATGCACAAGAATGCCTCCATCTGCTGCTGGAGTCTGGTATGAATGATAGTCTGAATTATTTTTGGTCAACAGTGAGATTACAAATATTTGACGTGACTCATCACAGTTTAATAAATACACTGTTTGTTCAAACTTTAAAAACGAACAGGAAGAGAAAAAAATCTTTTTTCAATTAAGTCGATTTGTTTGAACTTCAACATTATTTTAACTGCAGATGTAAATGAAAGAGACTGAATTAAACACGCCGCAGCCCAGAGGGGAATTACTGGACTTTTATGAAGGGGCAAAGGTAAAGAAAAGGTATGTGCTGAAAGGCAAAAACAGAATATTATTTTTTTCTCAATTATCTTGTTTTAATAATTGTTGGCAGGGAAAAAAAGGAATTTAAATTAACTTTAGAGCCCCGACAAAGAGCTGCCATTTTCTTCAGATATGAATACAGACAGGCTTAGGGCAGGAGAAGTTTGAAAACATTACTTTTACATTACTAACTTTCATTTTCTCGCTTCTTTATGGTGTTTAAGGATAGTCAGCTGTAGTTTTCAATGTTGGGGAGTTTAGTTTGGTCTCACCCTGCGTGGTACACAGAGCCAATGAATGTTACAGCAGCAGTTTTTTTTAACCTTGTCACACATAATAAAAGCAAGGTTATTACAATGAAATTAAACTACTTTTTTTGTGTACACACTGAACCTTTGAGATGTCTACGTAACATGGATAGTTGTGTTTTTATTGCTGTATCCATTTTGAACATCCAGCCCACTTTGATCTAAGATGGACCGGATCAGTGAAATTCCCTTTTTCTGTCAGCCCGGGGCCTGATGTCTGCCAACCCTGCTCTTGGTGGGACCTCACTGTTTGCCTGGCTCTCCCCAGAGATCACCAGGACTAGTGGTGCCCCGTTATCTTCACAGGGGAGAGCAGGTTCATACTGAGCGCATGTGACAGATATACGCCATGGCACCCTGCCTCCAGCATCATCCAGCACAACCAGTTTAGCAGTGAGTCAGTAATGGTCTGACTTTGGTTTTTCTTTTCACTTTCAAGTTGCACAATGTATGCAAGATTTAAGCGTTCCCTTAATGTTCTAAGCAGTGTATATATTTATATACTGTGTGTGACCTGGAGTGCCTGAAAAGAGATGAAGGAAGCCAGAGAGAAAGGGGAAAAGACGGAGGATGTGCAGAGATCTCAGGCTCCCCGTGGAGCAGCGAGACTGATAAAAAATGGATTCAGTGCAAGTACGGCTGATTAAAAGCATCCAGTCGCCGGGGCGCTCCCAGCTTTGCTCTACGCTCTTTAAGAACAACATCTTGTTTTCAAAAGGCAAAAAGAAAACATTTTTAATTGTGCCTGGGTTCTGTGCTGGTCCGAGCGTCAAACCGCCGGGACGCAAACCTGCTTCCTGAAGTCAATTAAGAAAAACATCTGAATCGTATTTCAGCCTCTTGGTGCTTTAAAAATCGCCTCCTCTTCTTCTTCTCCTCCTCATCCTCACACTCATGTCCAGATTTCTTCGAGTTAAAGCTGCTTTTAAGCTTCAACCACAAGAGACACATTCAGAGAGAAACTCGAGCTCTATTATATTTTCATACTATCCTCAACTAGTAATCACTTCACCTAAGAGCAGCAGTATGAAAAAAAATGAGGTCATGGGTTCCTCCGGCCTTGAATTCAGGAGGAAAACTGTGGTTTTTGTCCTGTTCGTGGACATCGGATCACCTCATTGTCCTCTCAAAGGTATTTCAGGGTGCGTGGGAGCTTGGCCGTGGGAGTAGGCTGCGTCCCTCTGGATGTCCTTTGGTGCCTCAGGAGTATGAGTTATCTGGTCTGTGCCTACCTTCAGTCCCTGTAAAACCGCAGTGAGAGCTTGATTCACACACAGTAAGTCAGACATTTTTCTGTTCGTAACTTCATGGGCAGAAAAGGTTCAGTACCCACTCTGGCTCAGGGATCACTCGCTGCTCCAAGCTGAGGAGTAATGTATGTCGCGGTATTGTTTATAAGAGTGGAGTGGGACGTTGATGGATTGGTGTTGGACGCTGTCACTGTGGACGTTGTACTGGTCTGCCATGGTGAAGACAGAGCTGAGTATGAAGGGAAACGTGTCGATTTACTGGTCGATCTACATTTCTACCCTCACCTAAGCCCATGAGCTCTGGTGGAGACTAAAAACAATGTGAAGGTAGAGACAAGCAGCAGGAAAGAGCTTCCTTCAAAGGGTGGCAGGGCTCAGCCTTTGAGGCAGGTTCGAGCTCAGAGTACAGCTGCTACTCTTTCACTTATAAAAAGGAGCCAGGTGAGGTTGTTTCGGGCATCTGATGAGATGTTCCAGGCATGTCCTCCCAGGAGGAGACCCCCAGGGGCAGACCCAAGACACTCTGCAAGGAATCATGTCTCTCAGCTGGCTTAAGAATGCCTCAGGTTCCCGTGTCAGCCACTAAGGACAATGTAGCTAGAGAGACGGAGGTCTGGGTGTATCTACTTAGACCACTGCTTCTGTTATCCAGCTAATCACCATGGATGGATGGGTGCCTCTGGCTGAAAAAAAAAAATACAGAGGGGTGATGCCCCCCAGCAGGTTTCCAGGTTAAATGTCAACCAAGGTGGCATTAAAGTGAGAAGAGGCCCAGTATTACATAAAGAAGGCTTATTTTGAACTTTTAATCATGCAAAGCTACAACAGTTTTCACTGACCCTTCAAGTTTCGCCATTCACATGATTTTCCTTCACTTCTGTTCAAATATATTTATAAAATACTTGCAGACTTGTTTTTTTAGCTGTTAAAAAACTAACAGAGCTGATAAGTTTTATTCCCCGCAGCCTGCAGGTGGTGTTGATTTTAAATATCTCACTTTGAACAGATCCTCTCAAAGCTGCAGCGCGTGGCTGCTGCGCTCAGGGTTCAGGAGACGCTGGCTCAGGCAGGCAGCGCTGCGATTGGCTCGCGGGGAGATGCAGGTGGAAAGAGTTCAGCCTCCGACAGCTGCAGCGACACAGCACGACTGCCAAGCAGCTTTTTCCTCTCAGGGGAAACAACCACGTTTCTTCATGCCTTTCTTTAGCTTTTAGCTGACCCGGTATCAGAACCCCGCGTGAGTGGCCCCTGCAGGGGTCCTGAACTGTGAGCCAATCAGTGGCTACGCTAAAAATGCTTGTTTCACTGTAAGGCACATTAGTACTACCAGTTTAAATACTCTGGATCTAAACACAACTGAAAAAACATCAATCAAATAACAACATGGCTCATTTCACCAATGACATTACAATTAAATATTGTTTTATTAAATTAAAATAATACTAATGTACTATAGGGATATAATAAAAATATATTCTATTTCATTTTAAATTATTTCTTTTAAAAATTGCTATTACTTTTTTACTTTAAAAGCTGGATTTGGTGGTTTTTATTTTGTCTTTTTTATTTTGGCCCATGTCTGTTTTTCATTTTTAATGGTTTTAATGATGTGATTTGTTAGCTTCCACTTGATAAAGAAAATTAAATCTCTAAGGTCTTGTTTTTAAATAAATATTAAATTGATGACAAATTCCAACATTGTTCCCGCACTGTTTAAAAAAATCTCAGTCACTTTAAGGCTTTTCTAACATGTTAAATAAAAATGAAAACCCCAAAATGGATTCTAGCGTCTCCATCCAGACAGATGTAATATTTCACTGCACATGTTCTGTAATAATGTTTATTAATTAATAAAGACTACATCAATTATTGTCTTAAGCTAAAAAGGTTGGAGCACACTTGACTTTCTCTTTAAGCTCACAGTGTGAGTGTTACCGCCCCCTGCTGTGCTGATCTATGTTACTACACTCTAAAATAAAGGGTGCAGGATGAAAAAGGCGACAACAGTGAAGCATCTTTTCTTTTTTTTTTTTTTCTTTTTTTTTTAAAAACACTCCATCTTCAGATGTGTTTTCCTAAAGCACATTTACAGGAAATGTGTTTTCCTTTATTTTAATGTCAGACTTTAATTCCCTGCAGGAACCCTGGACAACAACATGAATGGAAACAAATGATGGTGAGACTGCAAGATGCACACTGCTCTGCTGCTGAAAGGAGTCCTGCTGCATGAATACTGATGATGGAGAGTTCTCTTATTATTATAACCTCATTAAAACAGCCATTAAAGTGAGAGAGCCTCCTTTTGAGATCCTCTGTATCAGCGTGACTCATGAATCCTCCCGTCTGCGATGCTGTTGGGAGATTAAACACAATCTGCCTTTAATTTGATAGCTGGTGACTCGTCTGCTCGAGCGGAGACTTTGTTTTCTTTTTAAGGACAGAAGGACAAAAACTGAGACTGTTGTTTTACAACAGCCCGTCCACTGACCCAGGCTAAGTAATTCAGCCTTTTTGACCTGTTCTATCTTTACTTTTCTTATTTTCTAAAGAGGTTAGAGGAAGTTGTCAGGTGGGGCTGGGGTCTATCTCAGCTCCCACTTAAGTTAATCACCAGTTAACTTAACCCCACTAACTACATGTCTTTGGTGGAAGCCGTGTGGGAGGAAGCTGGAGTACGCGGAGAAGACCCACGCAGATCCAAACTCCACACAGAAAGGCCTCGGCCAGATGGTGGATTCAAACCCAGGAGGTGTTAGCACTGCTAATGTGAGGCGTGACTGGCCGATAATAATCCAACATACAGACCAACCAATCACACACATCCACCAACAACGTGGGGCTGGGAAAATGATCACGTGGTTCAACCCTCTGGTGGTAAAGAGTATAACTGTCTGTTTTTAACTACTTTTGATTTTACCCTTCTTTTTGAGCTGCCCCTCAGCCTCCTCGTACATGCACCTATGCTGTCAATTTGAAAATCCTAGTAGATTCCCAGAAAATCTCTGTGACCTTGAACTTAAAGTCAAGATCACAGAGATTTGAACTTGTCTTTAATTTTCAGAAGATACACCAATGGTATCAAAAAAGTCCTAAGTCACCTCATTCTCGGGTTATCGTACTCAAAAACGTGCCGCAGGGTCAAAAAGCATGCTGCAAGCCATCATCAAAACTCTAGTTTTACTTGCCCCATTGACACAACTTGAAAACTGGTATGTAATTTTTAAGTTTGCACTTTCAGCAACAGTTGAAACTGAGAATCAGTGGGGGTGCATCTCACTGCTACATCATCTTAAATCAGTCATGTGATTAGGGCTCATCGGCATGTCCTTCAGCTTTGGAGGGTTAAAGTTAGTCACTCTTATAAAGTTTGTTGATTCTCCTGTGTGTGGACCTTGGAAAGCGGAAAATTTACCAGAAACACGACTTTCTTTCCTTATTTTCTGTTGTTTACACGCTGCTCCAATGCTGGAGATCGTTGACGACCAGCAGGAGATGTGACCCCGACAAAACCAAAGCAGACCGCCTGCTCGTTTGGCTGCACCTAGAAAATCTCTCCATTAGGGCCGTGTTATATCATATCATCTACGATGACACTGACATAAATTTGTTTTCATGATATAAAAATCTTTCATCACAATAGCAACGCCATGCAGTTACATTCTGATATCATGTCAGAGATCTGCAAGTGCTGCGTGTCAGCTGATGAAGATTTTGTAGCTAAAAAAAGAGCTACTTCAGCAACTTCCAACAAAGATCATAGTTTCCAAATTATGCAAGAAAAGTGTTGCTGATGAAAGTGGAAGCAACAAGTGTTTCACTGTCGAGTACATCCAGGCTATGAAGGAGGAGATACTAGCAGCTGGTCATGTACGACCTAAATGTAAACAAACGACTGGCTAACTGCGCTCCACATGACAGGAAGAGCAAAGAGTGGATGGAAATCACTGATGTGGTTACATGGTGGGACTTTGAGCAGCTGGTTGAAAAGATTGACCTAACTTCATACTAGCTAGCAGTTTCTTTTACAATTTTATTGACAATTTCCAGAGGAAACACTACCTACGATATTTCTTAACTTCAATTTGCTGCCTGCCAAGCTGCAAGCATCGATTAAAACACTGTACGGCACTTTTTTTCTATATTGTCAGAAACATCGCTATTACAAATTTCTTTGAAATATTCTCCGATAATTTTGTTACTGTCACTGTTGTGAACTGTTACCAAAGACGAGCCCCGGTGACGTCCAACGCACGCTCCAAATGAGTCTGACTTACTGGAAGAAATGCAAACCAAGAGTGGGGCTGAGCGGTCCCCGTCCGTCTCCAAGTCCTGGTCTGAGGTTCAACGCATACACCCTCCCAGGGAGGCTGGGCAGTGTTTGGGTCTGGCACAAGCCGCTCATTTATTCACATGAAAACTGTTTACAGTGTGTGTGTGTGTTGAGGAGTACCCAAGTTCCACAGGGTGGTCTGAGCAGCAAGCTCCTTGGCATCATCCAGCAGCACACACAGCTTGTCAGGGATGTACGTCCTTCGTGTGGATTGTATCACCACCTACATGTACGTACGTGTTTACACACACACACACACACACACACACACACTGTTTGTCTTACGTAGAAAGAAACACTTAATCGTTTCACTGAAATAAAGACACACAAAGAGCGGGGAAGTAATTAATGGGGTCAGCCACAGTCAAAACTGCATCGTTGGAAAACAAAAAAAGACAAACAGGCCAGCTGCAGGCTGGTTTTATGGACTTTATCATCTTGTGAAAGGGTGTAAAAAATGTTTAAAAAAAAAAAAAATCAGCTTTAAATGGAACCACTGAATTTTTTCCTGTTACACACACACTACAGAATATAAACGTTATTTTTAAAAAATGTTTATATGCTGATAACTTAACACAGGAAGTCTCTGGATGTTATACTGGGACAATGTTACAGATGGTCATGACATGTAAGACTTCACTGAAACAACAATGCATAATAAGTAAAAATTCACTGAATATCAATTTATTCATACTTTTAAAATCAGCTTTTTTAAATGTTCAAACTAAGTAACATAGAAATATTTCTCATCTATGTACATAATTGTGTTGCAAATCAGCCCTGTGGTGTACATTATTTACTGCTGTGGATTTTACAGCCCACAGCACAAACCCCGTCCCACCAGCCTGTAAAATAATGTATCCTTGTGCCTGCAGCAGAATCGTATGTGCGGGACATATAGAAGCTATAAATAATTCAGTATGGTCAAGTTTATATTTTTGGCTGCGTCATTAATGCTATGCACGGTTACAGACACACAGATATATTTCTCTATTACACCTTCTCGCAGCTGTTTATGGAGATTTATGGTGTACATTTTTATGCATTAATGCAGTCTGCAGTGCTCTCATGCGCAATCTCCTTTTTATTTTTATCACTGCTGTATATAAAAATTTTGCACTTTAATATTTTACTTTGTTTATTGTAGACTCTATTCATTATCCTGTAACACAATAATTTCCCCTGTTGAGTTAAATAAAGTATCGACCTGTTCTCCATAAAAGTCGACAACTCCACACATCACATACTAACACGAAGAACAGTTAATACAATCAAGTGATCTTCATACAAACAATATATTCCTATAATAAAAATATATCTCTTATAAGCCTTATAAGACGTATAATTCCCTTTGACTTTGACTTCAACATGTTGAATTTCAAGATGTGTATCAAATGTGTTACATCATAATTTGGAGGGTAAGAATTTATATTTAATGACTGGAGCCAAAATTTGTGTCTTCATCGCTAAGACCAACTTCATATTGCCAACTCATAAAATGATATAATTTACTGGAAAATAGTAGTGTCACGCAGGTAAATCCACTTTTGCCATTTGACTGAGGCTGACTCACATCTGTTTCTGTTGAATGTTCACAGTTTAACCAGCAGTTCCTTTCGATGTGGTGAGCAGCTGTTAGACAATGTTGAGCAGAGACCTCCCAAGATCCCAAACACACCACAAACAAAATGCCTGATTCTTCTTCTTTCATCTGCCTCCATCTCACCCTATCGCTAGAATACTCCTCTGCACATCTCCAAACCATCTCAGCCTTGCCTCTCTAACTTTGCCTCCAAACCACTCAGCATGAGCTGTTCTTCTGATGTCCTCATTGTGCAATCTTTTCATCCTGTCCTTAGCATCTTTCAGCTCGGCTTCCTGTCTTTTTGTCAGGGCTGACATCTCCAAAACCTCCATCACAGCAGGTCTCACTGCCATCTTGTAAACCTTTCCTTTCACTCTTGCTGCTGTCCTGCTGCCACAAATCAACCCTCACACTCATCTCCACCCAATCCACAAGCTTAGCCTACTAGGTGCTACATTGGTATTTTGTTCATGTTAGCAATTATGTTAACGTTAGCTAATATTATCCAGAAAAAAATCAGTCACTTATGTAATGAAGCCCATTTGAGCTATGAGGGAAAACTAGTGTCAATATCAGCAGCAAAACTGATTTATGGAGTGAAACATTTAGCTTTTAGGGTCAATCCTGAGCTAAACCTAAGCTAGCTTTGCTCTGGCTAATGCTTGCTAATATGATTCATTTAGCAAAAATCTAGCCTGTGATTTGCCACTTCCTCCAAACTCCCAGGGGTGATCTCGTAATTTAGCTGACCTTTTTCAGATAATGTCGCAAATCGGCCATCACTTGATTCATGCAGCATAGCCAAGTTACAGCTAGGCGACTAAGGAGTTAGCTTCCTAACCTAGCAAAATGACATCCAAGTGGAAACGCTAGTTGGCTAGCATGAGCCACAACAATATTTTGTAGATAATATCAAACAGTATCGATTTTAGCTATAAGTCAATTGTGTAATCGCACAAAGTGAAGATGTATGACTAAGATTAATTTTTTATAGAGATAGTTACTATTAGCGTGGTTAGAGAGCTGGCTAACACTTATCTACACGGCGCATAAAGAGGTGCTACATGATCCAATACACTGTAAAAAATGTCAGTGCAGCAACTCTGAATGTCATTAACTGGATCCTCCAAGAGAAACTAGACTAACATGAACATATATATCTAAGGAAAATGGAGGTGCGTGACTTCAGACACCTCTCAGATATGTTTAACTGCATGCATGTTTGTGTGTTAACGTCTAGTCAGTCTGAAACCTTGTACAATAACAGTAGCTTTCCATCCTGCCCTGGTGTGGAGTACAGGTAGTACTCCGGGGGTGACCAGCAGTTTTTGCAGCAGTAAAAGTCGAGCAGGCTGACGGCCGAGCTGATCTGACTCTGCTTGAGCGACAGCAGGCTGGTGGCGGTGAGGGGGATGCCGGGCAGCAGGGGGTACATGCAGCGCTCGAGGTCATCTGATGGTACAAACACACACAAAGGGGAGCAGCATTAAGTTAGACGGGTGCTTCCTTCAGCTCAAGGTACATAAGACTTCTTTAAGACCTCACAGAGTATAAGAACAACATCACAATGAATAGGAAGCGCTTTAATTAGCAATTTGTCTTATTAATTGATGTACACCAGTAAACCCAATTACAACTTAACCTGTAAACCCAAAACACTACACTGACCTTTCTAAGTGAAACTTTTTCCTGCTGCTAGTATTTTTATGTTAAATAAACACTCTTGTGGAGCGGAAAACACAGCAGGAAAATGGCGCCGTTTATGCTGGACAGCATAAGTGTTTCACTCACATTTGTGACTAGAAATTCAACTTAACGCAGTATAAACCCATGTAGGAGCATGTGTGAACAATCAGCTTAAGTGGATCCTACTTTTCTCAACAAAAACACTGAAAACACCACAGCAGAAAAGATGATGCTGCTGATTTCACAGCCTCTCAAAAGCCTCTCAAAGATGTGATGAACTCAGGTGGTTCCAAAGAAAATGTCTCTCAGGTCTTTACACCAGCATCCCTGTATACCCTTTAGTGCTAAAAGACAATAAGTGCCCCTTTTTTGTTTGTTTTTAAAACGACTCCCCTCCCACCCATCATTTATCTTGCATTGATAAAAAGCTACAGTAAAGCTAAAGAAGTATAAATCCTAGTTGTGTGCAAACACACTCCTTAGTTTGCTAGTCTTTAAATTTCTACTTTATCGCAGTGACACCGACATGCAGGGGTGTGTCTAAAGGGGGACATGGGTGTACTCAACAAATGTATTTGTGGAATAGTATAGAGGAGAATTTGAAAAGATTCCCAAGTATACATCAAGTTTTTTTTTTTTAAATCTAATTTTTAAAGCACCAAATGAATGAAACGGGGTAACAAATCAATCCATCTATGCTCTTCCACTTATCTAATTCAGGTTCTGAGTGTCAAAATTTAGTTTAAATATTTAATACCCTGTCTCATCCATATATCAAAACCATAGGGGATACAATGGTTGTACTGTACATTAAATATGGATAACTCGATATGATGACATTTAAAAATACTGGACGGCAGCCAGTGCTGCCCCTCAGCCTCCTGGTAGATGCACCTATGACATGAATTTGAAAATCCTAGTAGATTTCCAAAAAATCTCAGTGCCCTTGAACTCAAAGTCAAGGTCACTGAGACTTGAACTTGTCTGTGATTTTCAGAATCCTACGTCAATTATTCTCAAGTTATCGTGTTCACGCCACCCTCCTGGCAGGGGGACAACAATATCCCGTCAGCCCTAAAAGGCTGGCTGAAGGCTGAAGGTTAAAAAGCAATAGTTTTGGACAGGTGTAGTTCAATAATTATGGACATGTATAAAAAGAGGTATAAATTAATATAACTAGGGAATGTGTATTAGATATGTATATTTATCTATAGTCTATGCATGTACCGTATTTTCCGCACTATAAGGCGCACTTAAAATTCTTTAATTTTCTCAAAGATCGACAGTGCGCCTTATGTATGAATTCTGGCTGTGCTTACTGACCTCGAACCGATTTTATGTGGTACACGGCGCTTAAAAATCGGTCAAAAAATGTTTTAGTACGACTTTGGTAAGCTATGAAGCTGCACCGTTTGATGGATTGTCGGAGCATTACTGCTGCCGTAGTCAGGAGCCTCGCGGAGTAATCTGGGTCCAAAACTCCGTCCGCTTCAGGTCCCAAAGTCAAACGAACACTGCGGCATCACTGAGAGTTAAAACTGTCTAAATTCTTTCATCTTTAATAAAATGATCAGTGTTGCTGCTTTACCAGGTGTAACAACTAAGTTTAACATCCAGGCATCCATAAAAACAAAATTTATTCAATTTAACGGAGTTAGAAGTTAGCAGGAAGTTAGCTCGCTAGCTTCCACCTAAACATGATATACCATGTTCTGACTGAGAGATTTCTGAAACAAATTAAAACGTACAGCTCTGCTATCACTTCCAACATAAATGAAGACAGAAAACTAAACAGCCGTGACTTTTGTAGGGT
>VUQG01030801.1:62944-74168 GCA_015106755.1 Etia nguti | reverse complement strand
CGCTAGTTTCGCTAGTTACCTATAACTAGCGTTCTGACTGAGAGATTTCTGGGCAAAAATAAAACGTACAGCTCTGCTATCACTTCCAACATAAATGAAGACAGAAAACTACACAGCAGTGACGTTTGTAGGGTTACTTAAGTTGGACTAGCTGGTATATGATGCTGTGCTAGTGATCGCTAGCGACACAGCTATGTTAGCATAACAGCATAACAGTGAAGCTGGAGAATGAACGCTGAATTTGACAAATGCAATTGCATGGAAAGATGCTGTAAACGGACCAAACTTCAGTAGGGGAGAACATCTGAGAGAATCCATCCACAATACGAGGTTAGTCATTAATGTAAGATAAGATAACTTTTATTAGTCCCACACGTGGGAAATGTGTTTTGTTACAGCAGAAAGTGGACAGTGCAAAGTTACATAGCAAAAATTAGAAAAACACTGGAACAACATGTACTGCAACAAAATGGGAATAGACCAGCTGCCAGAGAATTCGACATCAATGAATCAATGGTACGGAAGTGCAGGAAGCAAGAGGAATGAGTTGAGTAAAGTTTGACTTATCTGACTGTTTTAGTTTAATGCGCCTTATAATCCGGTGCGCCTTATGGTCCAAAAAATACGGTAATAGCTTTTTTAGGTATCACGTAACTGGTGCAAAACCACTTTATATTGTGCCATCTTTTGTAGATTCACCTAAAGATACTGGAACAAATGATTTTAAAGACGTACAAGAAAGTCTGTGTCCTTGGAAGCAAAATATATTTAAGGACAAAAAATATGAAGAGGGGTGGTTCAAGACTTTTGCAATGCACTGCAGTTTTTTCTTTTTCCCCCAGTTAAACACAAAGTTGGCTCAGAGTTTGGCCGTTCAGCTGGAGCACTTTATTGCTCTGCCTTTCCATTTACTTGGAACCGTCTTTGAACTACAGTGTAAATATCACAACTGTTATGTGTGTAAATATCATGTGACATTTCCCTAATACAGCATTCTCTTTGTTAGAAAACCTGGTATTCTATAGCCTTGTCCACAAGACCTGATGGAACAAAGCCTGGAGTGAAATGCAAACAAATGCAAGTGGCAGTGTTAAATAGAGAAACTCAGCTGATTCCCTCAAAATCTTTGAAACAATCTTTCTTTTTGCTTAAATGTTTTGTGCCTTGACATTTCCCAATAGAGTCTAGTAGATGGAACCATTGTTCCCTTCTTTATCTAGCAACAAACATTTCCAGATAGAGGAGTAGCTTATTGATTTTGAGTGCAAGTTTCGGTGAGGCTGCCTCAGGCTGTGAGTCATCTCTGAGTCAAACCAAAGCAGCTGTGAAGAGGAGGGTGGGGGGAGGCAGAAGAGCTTAAAATTCAGTCTGCGCTCACAGAAAAAGAAAAAAAAAAAAACATTTTTGTGTAAAACAACACTACTGCATTATGGATTCTGGCTGCCTGATCGATTCCACATTAGGTCCAATACATCTGATTTGTGTTGTTTGTTGATATTTTCTGTTTATCATCACAAAATGCACTGAGGTGATAAATGTCATGGCCGTAAATTACCACGGCATACTCCGTCTGTAATGACACAAGGCTGCGTCAAATGTGTCCTTTTTTGGGGTGGGGGGGTGTTTAAAAAAAAAAAATCAAACTAAAAAAATAGTTATTCTGTCAAACTGCAGGCTTTTTGAGGAATGAGCCAAAGTGGAGCTTACAACTGCTCATTTTCTATTTGAATCTAAAGGTATAATCATTCAACAAGATGAAAAACTCTCCCTCAAATCATTTTAGAGTTGCCAGTGTGCATGAAGCTGTGGCTGAATGGTTATCTGGCTTCACTGGAAGCTTCATCAAGTTACCTTGCTGGCTTAAATAAATGTCTGCCATTCCACACTTCAAAGAGATTTGCTAATGGGTGGTGCTTTCTTTGTAGCTGCCTTCCAAGACAACATAGTTCAAAGATGCTTGTAATAACCTGTCAAAGCCTTCGGTTTGAATTCTGTTTCATTACAGCAAAACTACGGCCTTCTGCTTTTAACCTAGATTCACACACACTGTCAAAACTAATATAACAAACTCCCTATTAGCCTCACTGAACCCTGAATCACTGCCATGCACACACATCCACCAACAAAAGCTACTTTTGTCATCTTTGGCATTTCCAAAGACATTCGTATTAACTGTGTGCCAATAAGTAATTTTAACTGGAAATGAGCAACGGAGGATAAGAACCTCAACATTTCCAATATTTCCCAATGCTCTGCATTGTAAGTCAAAAAAAAAAAATCTACATACGAACCCTTGTTTCAGACTGATCCCTCCACCCGTCCCCGTCACCCATCCCAGCTGGTAGAAGAGCCGACATAACTCAGGAATGAGGACACGTGGATGTTCCTTGTCCTGTAACAGACGCAAAACTGTTACCCGAGTTACAACAATTCAACACGTTGCATAAGTCAGTGTCAAGAAAAGTAAAAACTCATGCACTGTATTTTTAACTTTGGACGCATCAATATTTACACGGCGAACTTTAGTATCCGCTGATACTGAAAATTGAACGGTATTGGTACATAAAGATAAAATTAACTAGATATTCACAGATAGGGTTATTAAGAGCCAGATTTTTTCCCCACCTCATTATGAAGCTTTCTGTCTCTCCCCGGCACAAAAGAATAAATAAACCAATTAAATTACAACTACCAGTATTTGCTTTTAATGTTATACCAAGATACAATCACTTTTTATTGTAGCAAATCAAAGTTTAGTAATGTGGCAACTACATTAGCAGTGGAATTTTTTTGTCAGTAAGCAGTACTTTAAATTGCCATAGCAACAGTTCATAGGAAATTATTTGCAGATAAACTTCCAAGAAGTAATGTAGTCTTTTTTGACAGCTTTACAAGCCTATGAATCTTTGGCACATTAACCTTAAAAAAATTTACATAAAAATCAGGCATTTACAAGCATTTACATATCCATAATGTACATTGTATAGATTTTGTTTACGAAGATAAATGTTTTTGCTGATTCTTTTATTTACAGTACCCTTTGAATGCTCCGCTGTGCCAATAGGTTTTAAATGTGCACGTCACTAAGCCGTCTACCTCGCTAACATCATGCATGAAGCCCAGCTGTAAAGTTACAACCTGTAAACTACTCTCTGCATTGTCACTGGAATCCAGTTAGTGATGCAGAAATATAAATGTGACTGAAACTTGATTCTAATCTGCTGCCAAGTCTCTTGTACTCTGGAACTGTAGCTACTAAAACACACAGCGCAACACCTAGAAAACCGACACAATGAACTCCTTTTATTAGCCCGTGGGTGAGTCATTTTTCAAGTTCAAACGAATTCAGTTAATACATCCTAAGCTCCAAGGTGTGACTGTTGTATTAGAAAAGCAGCAATGATAACACATTGTGCATTAAAATAATTAACTTCAATTAAAAAGTTTATTATTTTATTTGATGATTTTTAGCAGCATTAACCTCCTGTCTGTTGCATTGTACTGTAACATTCAAATTCAAAGTTTTTCATCACCATCTCACTTTGGTGGGCTTAAGAAAGGCATTTAGAAGACTTCAGCTCATACAAATACCTTAAAATAAATAAATAAAAATCTCTCATGTCACGCACTACACTTGCCTGTTTTTCAGCGGTCTCTTGACCTGCATCTTGAAAGTCATCGCCGGTGCCGCAAAAAGACGACATCTCCTGTCAAAACAGTTAATGGCATTTAAAAGATGTGTCATAATGTCAACAGAAACTGGGCAATGTAATCAGTCACACTTTATTTGGTGGAAGGAGGAAGAGCTAAGTGATTTAAGGTCGAAAGGGAAAAGGATTCTGTCAGTGCCCCAAGTTTCATAATGTTACTCATTTCCCACCATCACACAATACCACGGAAATCAAGGAGGAAGAAAAAAAAATTACAGTTGGACTAATTTCCCTTATTCTTTATTCTCCCAAGAACTAACATGTGGTTTCCTTTTATCAATTTTAGATGCTGAGTAACATGTAAAAGGCTACCCTCTGGCTTGAAATCCCTTGAAAACACATTGTTAAATGTATTTTCCTATTATGCAAGCATTTAGGCTCTTTTCTTTCATTAAGACATGAATTTTCCATCCCTCACTAGATTCAGAACCAAATACAATGATTTATATTGCATTTCAGCGCAGGCGAGTGAGAGCAGCATGGCACTGGCATTAATAAATAGAAAGCACCATCATTAGTTTCATGATGAAGTGCGAAGGAGTTTCTTTTATTTGGAGACACATTGTCAATGAGGAAATGAAAAGCAATCAGGAAAGCAGACCATGACAGACAGCCTTTCATATTTACAGCTTCCCGTGGTCACACCGTCTGCAGGGGCATTAAGCACTGTGTGAACGGTTTGTTTTATTTGTGACTGTCTTTACTTCTAATGGATGACTATGCACACTTTTTTTTTTTTTTTTTTTTTTAAGGGTTTTTTTTTTTTTTTTTTTTTTTTTTTTTTTTTTTTAAAGGGATGTTCTTAGCAAATTTCTTGCTAAATATTGACACCCAACTAAAACAAATTACCACAATGGTTTAACATAGCTGCATAACCTAACTGTAATTGATGTCTGCAAGCTACAGCTATCCAGAAATGGCTAAAGTTGAATGCTCAATGAATTTCGCAGTGTGGATCACACTAATTACAGTTAACTGTTTCTTTTATTCTGCAGTACAGCACTAAAAGACCATCTGTCCTGTAATTTTTTTTCTTTTTCAATTTTAATTAAAGTGGCCAAAAGTTGCTTTCTGGTTTTGGTTCTTCCATTTCCATAAGGAAAGGTCAATTTATGTCACAGACGTTCAAGACAGAGCTAAATAATAAGCCTTTGTTTCAAGTAAATACATAAGGGATAGGGAAACAAGCAACTATTTGTTTTTTTTCCCTCCATAGGGGGATAAATATCATAATATACAACATGTATCTAGCATTTGTGATTCAATGTAGAGTAAAACTTTTGGTTTACATAGCAGGTAGTTGCGTACTGGTTTACTATTACAGAGGGGGGAAAAAGCCAATTTTATGTCATGCCAAACACTGGCGCAGTACAATTATTTAAAGGTTCTGGCAAATGTGCAATTTCAGTTTGAGAAATAAATAAATAACTACATACATTTATAGAAAATAAAATACAAAAGGACAATCCTTTAATATATTTCATATCAGCCTTGTCATTCATTTCTGATATGTAGATTTTCACCTCAAATATTAACCCAAAGCATTATATTCAAGATTCAAGAAGTTTATTGTCATATACACGCAAAACAAAAGTGGTTACGCAGAGCAATGAAATTCTTACTTTGCAGGTTCCCTTCACACAACTAAATAATAACTAAATAAAATAAAGAATAAACTTAACCCTGAGCATAGAGGATATATGACCACAGTGTACTTTTCAGTTCAGTTTCTTAAATTATACATACCGTCAATATAAATGCAGTTAAAGAACATATATGGACTTTACATTTCACCTCAAATATTACCCTATGCACCACAGCTACACAGGTGATTTTTCGGTTTGTGTTGCAGTTTCCAACAAAATACTTGCAGCTCACCAACCTACATAATGTATATTGTCAAATCGAACATATGCCATTTGCTATACTGTGATGAAAACTATAAAATCTGCTTTATCGGAGTCAGTTTACACCGATTGTAATAATTAGACAGCGCTGCACTGTAAAAGATAGCTTTTATGTTAACTATGACAAGTGACAGCACATATGAAAGGTTTCTTCTTCGGGGAAACATATGTTGTCGCAATGCTCACAACTCAGCATTCAGTGTGAGAAGATGCTCGTTAATCTCAAACAGGGAAGGCTCAGGGGAGCTTATCAACTAAGTTCCCGAGGCTGATCTCAGTCTGGTTGCACGAAAAGTTTGCAGTTGTACCATCTGTGCTAATAGCTATGGCTAACATGTAGCAGTGACGATAGCTTCGAAAAATAGTTCCCCAAGCTTGAAGTCTCGTCCTCATACGTAAAAACAACGACTCGTTTACCTCGACTCTGTAAGAGCAGGAAAATAAAAGTCTAAAATACACCCACTTACTGGACTTTTGGTGCTAAATCAGTCTGTGTGCGATGTCAGCGTTCTGACGTCATCAATACGCGACTTACACAAGCGCGCGTGCAAATACACACTGCACAGCCGGATGTAATGGCTCATAAACTTTGGCATTTAAACATTTAGCAGAGCGATCTGCGTTATACGGGCATGGGGGAAATAAAATAAAACAAAACAAAAAGTATTAACCCTTTATGGGGAAATTTATATTTGAATTCAAAATGTGCTAATTGTAAATTCTAACTCTAGAGTGTTTTTTTTTATTCCAGGTTTTTTTTTTTTTCGTCTTTCTTTCTTTTGTGACTTTTTTCAAAACTGTTTATTTTTATGCTGTAAATCAGGGTCAGTGAAGTTACTATATATGGTTACTCATTCATTAAAGGCACACACTTTTTTATCAAAAAGTGTGAAAAAAAAGTGTGTATATAAAAACTATAGGAAAAAACACATCTAAACTTAAAGGAATATTTCTTTATGGTCACTTTTTCTTGACTGACACTTTGCAGCCCTGTCTAGTTAGACAAAATCTTTACAAATGGCAATAACGTCCAATAAGATATTGTGGCTAAACATTTATACTTTTTTCACAGATTTATGTTAATTTAAGTTTATTCCCTGAACTGAGTATGCCTGTATATATAAATATAAAGTAGGCAGCTGCAACAGAAAAATTACACACTTTTAAGTTAGTTTAAGTGTAAAAGCAAAAACAAAACAAAAAACTGCTGTACGGTCAAAACAAACAAAATCACACATTTCACTATTTTTGGCTTGAAAATGTTCATAAATGAGTTAAATTTCTAAATGGATCACTGTACACTGATACACAAGTTGTACAAGTGGCCAAAGTTGTGAGTGTAACATTCAGTATGCATCCAATGCATTGACTAGTATTGTCCTACATCTATCATAGGTTATTTTACTTACCACTGTTAGCTTTTTGTGGGAGTAGGAAGGGGTGAAATCCCCATTTGGAATGGGTCATTAAATTAAACCCATAAAAAGAGGAGTAACCATGCCAATGCACGCTACATAAAAGTTATTAGTCCACACCAGAATAATAAAGTCCAGTTTAATTCAGTTAGTGTATTTGTACTTGAATTTTTACTATACTATGCTGTGTATAGTGTAGTATAATATAAAGTAAAAATGCATTAAACATAAAACACTCTTAATGTCATAGGTGTCGTTTGGATAACAGCTAAACAAAGATTTGCAAGAATGAAACGAAATTTTAAAATTGCATGTTGGTATACAGACTAACTGCTAACAAGGTATATCTGTAATAGTGTGCAGCCCTACAGAGCTGTGAAAATGCAGTGCAAGTCAGGACAGCATCTATAAACAGAAGATGTTATGTTGAAAGAACTCTTCTGCTAAAACGTGGGGAACACTTGATTTATCTTGTTGGTCGTTGTTGTTGTTGTTGTTGTTTGGAGACTGTTGAGAGGTGGGGGTTCTCAGGTGCAATCCTGCCATGTATGCTGTTCTCGGATAAACCCACAGTATCATCAGCCCAGGCAATTTTCAGAGAAAAGGTATTCATAACAGCATGTTTTTTTCTTAGAGAGATGGACAGGGGGATGAGAAAGACATGTACTGCTTTATGCAGTAACTTTGCTATTGTTCATTACCAACAGCATCGTTGTAAACTATATGGTTTGCCTGTACAGACTATACAGCATCTGCTACCCTTAAATGCAAAACCATGTCTGTGTTTCACCTGAAGTCATAAACTTAACAGATTATTTCATAAGAATTTGTGCGCCTAGTCTGAACACGTTATCTGTTGGCTTGAAGCCTTTCCACACAGGCACTCCTCCCTCAGTTCATCCTTCTATCTTGTTGAACTCACTTAAAATCCTATTGCATATGGGGAAGAGAGACTGCAAAGAGCCCTGTGGGCACTCTGTGAAAGTTCCCACACTGGTCACTTTTTCATCTATCAGACATCAATGAGGGTCTGTCTCTAGTTGAGGTAATTGGAGGAGTAGGATTCGTGCAACTTTTACCTAAAAATGGCCAAATAGAGATACCCTATAAATAACAAATACACAAATAAATTCTCTAAATGCCATTAGCTAGATATTTGATGATTTTTCCTAAACTGACCCAAAATATACAAAATTTTATACATTGAGGCTTTCCTGGGTCAGATTTGATCCACATTCATTTAGATGGATTTTAGAACCATCACTGTGGGTCACACCAAGGAAAAAGGTGGTTATAGGGAAGCTTGAAAATATGAAACTACACATGCCATGTCTGTGAGTATCTTTTTATCCAACAGTAGTGACATAGTTCATGGGGGGCCTTGACATTGTCATGGAGTACAGGAGTGGTTATATATGATCATGTATTATGTCATATATAATAAGGAGTATATAATAATCATATATAATAAAGTATTCACTCACCTATCCAAATCACTGATAGTGTTCCAGTCACTTCCATGGTCACAGGTGTATAAAATCAAGCGCCTAGGCACATGGTATTATAACAAAGTGGAAGCAAATGAGAGCAACTAATTCACAAAGTGGTAGGCCATGTAGAATTACAGAGTGGGGTCAGTGTTTGCTGAGCCAACTTTCTGCAGAGTCAGTCGCTAAAGACCTCCAAATTTCTTGTGGCCTTCAGATTAACTCAGATTAATCCTCCATTTATATAAGATCGATCTGTAGTTCAAAATTTCGTTTTTTGGCCCAGGTTGAAATTGACCCAGACCATGCTATGAGTGCCCTTAGATTCTGCTCATGAAATATGAACAATATATAAGGGTTAAATTTTCTGACTTCGATACCGTCTAACTTCTTCAAAAGAAGTAGTTAGTGAAAGTTATGGGTGTTTTGGTACAGCATCTAGTGATGACCTTTTGATGTCTCATGTAGGAACATCATGTGGTTTGTTGCTCGAGTTCTTTTTACTCAGAGAAAAGAAACTTTAATCCAAAAAAAGTCTAAAAAAGTAAAAGAACTTTACTGGTAAGAACATCATGTACTCTGTTCCTGCTGTTCTTTTTTTGTTCACATGGTAGTTACAGTCTCAACATTTAACATGACGCTAAGTAAACAAACTTTAAGGCAATAAGGGTCCAAAAAAGCGAAAACAACCCCAAAAAATGCTAAAAGCTTAAAAAGGAAATAAAAAAGATGCTGATAAACTATCAGTGAGTTATTTTAGAATGACAAAAATGCATATCATATCTGAAAGTGATATCTCTCAGTGATTTGGGGAGCCTAGCGGCTGAAATTTTATAAACAAGGAAAGGAAAATTCCAACTTAACCAACCAGGAAGACCTCATTTTCGGTTATCTGCAGATCTGAAAATTAAACTTGCACTTTTTTTTCCTGTGAAGTTCCAAATTATTTACAGCACCATAATACAAAGGTTTACAACATAATTAAGATGTGAAACTATTAAGAGAGAACAAATAAGCAAAAAAGAGGAGAAAAAAACATGGAGATGGACAACAAGGAAAACAGAATCCCAACTTAATAAAACAAAAATGATAACATCCACCTCCCGCCAGGTGGGAGCAGACGTGGCTGCCCAGAGGCTGAGTGAATTGCATGCTCAACCTTTGGTTGAGCCATTGGTTGCTTGCACTACTTGCACTTAGTTGCCAGATGTGAAAAAAATGCAATCCAATCATTAAGAGGATGCCACCTATTTTTACTCTTGTGTGACTTTGCCATGAAATAGCAGAGTTTTAGACAGTATCATACACAAGATGCATTTAGTCATTAGCATGTTTCTTTATAAGAAGTACTTCCATCTGCTCCTTCTCCAAAAGGGTCATCACAGTGGATGAAGCTACACATCTGATTTGGCATAAACTCCCAATTCCCAGGTTTGGGTCTCCTTCCATAATCAAACCAAGGCTCGTTCACTTGTAAAGCAAATGTGTTAACCACTACACCACAGAGTTTGTATGTTTTACTGAAAAGTATTGCCTAGAAAGATAATCTGTCCTGTCTTTAAAGGGAAAAAAAGATAATATGTTCAAAGAAAATACATGTGATAAAAAACCTCAATAGTTTTTAGGGAATTCTGCTGATTAAGAAAACATGAGGAAAAATCTGTGCCGCATTTTAAAAAGCCTGAGCCAGTGGAGCAGAGGTTTAAAAACAGGGTTCCTACGTCAGACCATAATAAACAAACTGACTGAAGATTGTGTTTTTATGCCAAGATCGAAATATCTGTCAAAAAATGCAGATAAATAAAGCAGCAAAAGAGCAGACAACTTCAGATTTGTCCAGACTTGGCTCCCTCACCAAGTTATAAGAATCTAAAAATTTCATCACGCAAAGCCTCCGTAGTCTTTGCAGTCCAAAAAGAATATTAGAATAAAACACAGTTTGCCAATAAACCTCACACCAACTGTGAAGCATGGTGTTAGAAATTCTATGAATTGGAGTCTCTTTTATTTCACACAAACTCCTGGCAATGTTGGGACAATCAGTTGAGGATCTTGTCAGCAGTTGTCCTTTCTCACATGTAGCTCACAGCTCACAGATAGTCTGCTTTACACGCCTGGATAAAACCCGCAGGAGGCAGGACACATGACGCCTACTCGCTCGCTGTGAATTCACCAAATGGACAATTACCTGGACTATTTTTACATGGGTTCAATTAGACATCACACAGACTTTGAAGTTGTGAGCTGGCAGGGGGAAAGACCGTTTAATGTCTGAACCAACTGAGTCTGACATTTGCATTCTAACATACAGCTCTGCTGGGTAATGTCTACAAAAGTTCAAGGCTGCAGTGCATGTGTGAAAGTGGTTTCAGGTACTGGTCCGTCATTGATTCATCTATAAATTTGGCCTCATATCAAAGAGTGCTTGAAGATAATGCGAGGCCATATTTTTAAAGTATTTGACTGGAGCTTTCAGCAGAATAATGATCCTGAGCACACCAGCAAACAAGCTACAACAAGAAACATTTTTGAATCACACTGAAATGTCGTGGGATATTTAAAAGTGGACTGACAGTTTGTTTGTGCAGTTTCCATGACGTGATGACTTTTCCCATGTTACTTTACAACTTAAAGGAGTGGTACCCTACCTGACATGTTTTGTTTCATGTTTTGTTACATGTCATCACATTAGTAAAGCACATAGT
>VUQG01030801.1:49704-62892 GCA_015106755.1 Etia nguti | reverse complement strand
TGATAAGCAAAAAAAAAAAAAAAAACAAAAACAAAAAATGAACACACAAATGTCTGTCTTGCACCATTTACTAATCCCACATAGCAAGCAGGTCTGGCCCGGATCCGGTATCAAGCCGGCACAGGACCACCAGTGTGTCTGCAACTGGCCTTATGCTGGCCCATGTGTGGGCCACATCTGGCAAACCAGATCTGGGCCACCAAAGGGCCGTCATTCTTTGCGGTATGTGGGCCACGTGTAAGCACATTGTGTGGGCCAGATCCGGGCCATACCAATTTTGCTATGTGGGATTTAGAACTGGTTACATACATGTTCCTTTTTCTTAAACACTTCTGTACATCCCTACCTAAATAAAACCACTGGCTGGTTGATAAGGAAGTAAATTATTTGGCAGAGTCCCATCCTATCTGTCCTCCAGCTAAACTGCTTTCCTTCTTGTAGCTCCCAGGCAATATGGGGCAGCTGTGAGGTTGGAATTCATCCAGACAGGGTCACAACTCATAACCGTATACTTCCTCGGAATTGTTAGCAGGTCTTACCCGTTTTCCAGCGTAAATTAACCCATATAAGAGAATTCCAGTCCAGAGCTGAACAAGGAAGTAATGGTTAGACCAAGCAATTGATTTTTTTGTTGCAAGAGAAATGTGAAACGGAAGAGGAGAGGGTTATTGCCTTCGATATACAGGACTGTGCAAAAGTCTTGAGAAATCCATCATTTCTTTATGAGCAATGACTTAGTGAAACTTGCAAACATTCATGAAAATACCACAAACACCATTTGTGCAACTGTACAGTACGGTGAAAACTACTTGTAAACCTACAACAATTTGAACCAGCCTATCTGTGAGAGACACATGGAACTGTTCACTCTTGTGGCTCAGAGACACTGCTCACGCCCAGTGTTATATAAACAACACACAAAAAGGTGATCTGCAGTGTGTCCAAGCTATGACATCAGCAGCAGAAGCTTGAAAGTCAATATTTGGTGTGATCAGTTTTATTCTTCAGCACAGTCTGAACTCTCTTAGGCAAGCTTTCTTGTCATTTCTCCATGCTTCCTGAAGAACATTCATAGCTTTTCTTTCAATGTTGGCTACCTTTTGTTCCCTTCTCTAGCTAGATGTTCCCACACTGCTTCAGTAATGTTGAGGTCCGAGCTCTGGGGAAGCCAATCCATGGCTCATATTGTTCCACTGTGTGTGTTTCTATCCAGGTATGCTTTTAATGCATTGGATGTCTGTTTGGGACCATTGTCATGCTAAAAAAAAGATATTTTTCTATGTACAGAATTCCATTAATTTCGACAAGATCTCAAACACTGGTTGAAATGCAACCCCAAACCATGACAGAGCTGAGAAGACATTGACTGTTGTACCTCATTCCTGACCTCCTTGATACATGCTGAGGATGATATGAGCCAACAATTTCTAATTTGGATTCATCACACCATGGCTTTTTGAAAGGTACCCTTCCACTGAGGCCACTTTCTGATGAGGCTTCGGTGAACAGTAGATGGATCAACTGAAGTGCCAGGGGCATGTGTTTGCTGGATTATTGCATTGTTTGTTTTCATCTCCCTAAGGACATGACTTTTGCATCTACTGTTCTTCTTTTGTCATACGCTTCTCTAGTTTCCTCAAATTTTTTAGGGACAGTTGTGGAGACACATACTGTGACTAATAGGCCTTTGAAAATCACCTTTTTGGTGCATAAATCAAAGTCGACTGAAAAGAACTAGGAAAAATATTATTTTTTTGAAAGATTGCTTGTAATAAAGTGAAGTTTAAAATTTGTTCTTTGCTAGGCTTTCTGTTACATGTAGAAACAACAGCTGTTCGTCCATTTAGTTGGGCGCCTTTTTTATGGATGAAGGATTCACAGATCTTAAGTGGCTTGAAAACAAAAATGGTCAGGTAAAAGGACTGGACTGAAAATGAGTGAAATAGTAATGTCCAAAGAAAAACTTTGAAACGCCTTCAGAAAGCCTGGAGAATTATTTCTCATGGTCATTTTAAACAGTATTTTTTATTTTGATGAGCATGTACACATAAGCAAAGTTGTTTTTTTTTATTTTGCAAATTTTAAATTCACAGAGTAAATTTTTATTTATCAGTTGTTTTGTTTTGTTTTGTTTTTTAGAACGCTTCTTCCATTGATCATATTGAGCACTATTCTTTGTTTCCCACCATGGTATGTTAAACCCAAACACAGCGTTGAAAGCTCTGACTTAAAATAAAAGTCATGCAATCATGGTTTTAATGTAAAATACAATGAGTAGTCATATACAAGCGTGTGGTCATGTCTATACAGTGGAATTATATGCAGAGTTATTTATGCATAAATGTTTTCGAAACATCCAGTAAGTATAGTTATTTAATTTCAATTTAAAAAAAAAAATGCTTATGGAAATGAATTCGAGAGTTGCAGTGTGTAGGTCACTGGGTTTGAATGCCTTGGGATCTTGAAGAGGGGAACAATGGCATGAAACATGATAACAGTAAGGCAGAGGGAACAAAGAATGGTTGCTAATTGGTCTGCACAAACCCACTGAATATGCCGCTTGAAAAAAGCCTTGAGAAATACTGCTTTGAGTCCAAGCATCTCAACATATTAAGAATGTCTCAACCCAAGCTGAGAATTGAGTTATTAATTATCTACCGTGATGTAAGCTGAACATCTATTGATGTCTTAAGGATGATGAAACCCATAGTTGGCTTTCATAGGTGTGCTTCAACATTTTCAACATTTTGCCATTACTTTAACTTCTCCAGAATCCTTGGGCAAGATGCTAACCCCAAGTTGCACTCAGATGGAAACACATTTGTGTGACAGAAAGCACTTACATAGAAAGAGCATAGAAAAAAGTGCTGGTGTGAGGGGCTGAATGCGGTAAAGTGCTTTGAGTGCTCTGATAGAGTAGAAAAGCGCTATATAAGAAAAAGTCCATTTACCATACCTATAATCTGAAAGATTATAGGACTCTCAAAAGCTCAACTGATTAATTTAATTGGGTCTATAGTTCTATCAAACTATGTGAAAGACTAAGGCTTCCATGCATTGTACCTCATTATTATTGAATCACTTGCACCGTCTGGCCAGTGAAAGCTGGCTAGTGCTGCATTATGAAAGCAGGGTTTGTGTTTTAGCCTGGTGATTCTTCCTGCTGTGCATCATAGCTAATAAATTGTGAAATTCCATTCTTAACAGTAACAGCAACAAGCCTCTACTGGGTGTGGAATACAAGTCTGGACAAGAGCTCACCCACACATGCTGAGTAATTCATGACGAATGTCACAACTTCACGAATGTGCCAGAACACCTGAGGCAATAGTCTTGCTGTGATGCATGCATCAATTTCCGTCAGATACCAGCATATCATAACTGCTATTATATACAGCACACACTGCCTGCAGGAAGGTGATATTGAGCTGAGATTGTAACAAAAATCTTTCCAGTCAAGTCAAAAATTGGATATTAAAACTATGAAACCAGGCCAACAATGTATTGTCTTGTTTTGTTAAAATGCCAGGCTTCTTCTGTGACATGGGAATGGAAGATAGAATGATAAGGAAGTACTGATGAAAGATGATGTGTTGTTTCATGCATCTCTAGAACTGCACATAATTTATCATTTGTCTAACTGAGGTCTTGAGTGGTTTCCAAGCCTCTCTTCTGTCAGCCAACAGATTTTTCCATTTCTGTGAAGGCTTTTTCACATGGTACCCAGAGTTTCACAGAGTTTCCCTATTATTCAACTGCTGGTTGGATTGCATTACAACCCGAGCAATCAGTAATGATCCCTTGTATGTTTTTTTTTTTCTCTTGCATGTTTCTAGCCTGCATTACCCGACATGGAGAGATGTAATCTTACACTCATACACCCCTTTCAAACAAAGGCAACAATGGCTAGCTTTTTTGGGCTTTTAACAGATTCAAATGTATCTGATTAAGTTCCTGCGTGTATCTTTCTTATTTAAAAAAAATCCGCATGTCATACTTAAATGTAGGTAAATGGGAAAAAAATTGCATCTGCCCCTTTAGTGACAAGCTCAGGTCCTTGCAAATATTTCATGGAAACTGCATTTTTCCACTTCTTATATAATCTTAGTAGGTTTATAGATTAGGATACTGATACTGTTTGACATTTGGTGCATATGTTTGTGCAGTATTTGCTGGATACATTTTCTGGCCCCTTTTAAACACCACCAAATCTAAGAGAAACATCTGGAGTACTACACACTAAAACATTTTCTTGTTTTGCCTTCATGTGATACAGCCCTGCAGTAAATGATAACCAAATCCCATCATCTAAGGCATTTGTTATAACTTTCACTAGGCAAGGAAAATCCTGAGCGGGAACTTTGCATTGATGTAATTTTGACATGAGTACTGTGCCTGAGGAAGAAAAAACCGTGAGAAAGTGGATAAGGAAGAAGGCGTGTCAAAAGGTGTGTCTGAGCTCTTGTGTGTTTCTGTGACGCCAGCTATTGTGCTGATGTGACCTGCTGCTGTATAAAAAGGCAAAGGCATGATTTATCTGGCTCAAAGTATCAGTTCACTGTGCAATATAGTTCCACCTGGCTCACAGTTACTTTCAGTCCTTGATTTTAGCACCTTTCTCTGTTATGAAGATGAGGAATCTTCTTTTGGGAGTTGTTCTGGGACTTCTTGCTGCTGTCCATTCAACACCTGTTAATAGTAGGTGATATTTTTTTTAAAATATTTATTGTATTAAATTGTTTTTAGCATAATTTTTTAGCTTTTTTATTCCAATGTGGATTTGTCTTTGACAGTTAAATTGTAAAAAATACCACAACAAAGCTATTTATTAACTGATGATGAATTATGCTGTATAAAAAAGAAATGTCAGTTTCCATCCCAAGATTTAGGAGCCCAGAGGTATGGGGTGTTCAGTCTCATCAAAGTAATTCTTTTATATCAACTTCTAAAATTTCACTAAATTCCGTCGAGCCTTTTTTTTTTACCCCATGAGTCAGCACTTGTTCTGCTGCTACCTAAATTTCTCTTTATGTTTGAAGTATAGCGCTTCCTTAAAGAGTCACATTTCATTGTTAGTGCGCAGGTCTCATTGGCAGAGCCAGATTACACACAGAAGTCTTTGTGAAATGTTCTGTTCCAGGAGGTGCATTAATGAATTTGTCTTGAAACCAAAGATCAGCAAAGAGCTGTTACACAAGTTTGGGCACCCGGTAAACTCACAGGGAACACCAGAGCTGAACGTGACTAGGCAGAAATGTAGAGTGGATGTGTGATTTGAGCTGAACCTCTTTCTTTCTTTTTTCCTTCCTTTCTTTCTTTCTTAAACATATCAATCTAAACTATACATAGTTTCATTAGTTTACTTACACTATTTCATCAGTGTATAAGTGGCATTTAACAACATAAAACATTTTAAATATGGGCTACAAGGTTAAGGGGGACCGTTTTTAGTGGAACTGCTAACAACTCAATTCATGCTCCAAGATACTACTAATGTAAGGTCTACTTAAAAAATACCAAATAGTTGTAGATGTCAGGCAAATATAAGAAACATGTAACAAACACATTATTTCCTTATGAAATGTTGTGTAAGAGAAGCATAAAGTGGCTTAAAATGGAAATATTTAAGGAAAGAAGCACTTAAATAAAAAGCTAAATGTTTTCTATTCACCAGCGATTATAGTGGTTTACCATAAGATATATAAGACTTCCTTCCTTTGTGACACAAAATCCTAATAATGGCTTAATTCTTTTTGAAAGACAGAAAACAGTTATGTTGGCCCCGGTTTATTTGGTGTGGTATTAAAACTGATGCTTTGATGAAGCTGTCTCTCTTTTGTTAACCCACTAATACACGATTAGTCACCTAGGTTAATTATTACTGTCTCTCACCACACCTTATCAAAGCAGGTCACATAACAAGCTAACACAAGACTTTGGGCTGAAGCAGCATAAGCTCTGTGTGGTCCTTTTGTGTTTAACAAAGCTTGGTAACTTTCCTCTCTACTCATGTCAGAGCCCGTAGGTAAACACTTAAGATGATACATGGATTTTTTCCTTTTTCTTTGTCCTAGCTGTGACCCAGAACCCTGCCAACCCTGATGAAGGCTTTCTCAAGGCAGCCATGACGGAGGGGTTCATCGTTGGTCTGTCGCCTACGCTTACAACTGAAACACCCAAAATAAATGCCACTGTTCAAGCATCACAGACACCGGTTTCCAACTCTGAAGATATGACCGAAGGAAGTGCTGCTGGAAAGATCAGTGACATGTCAACAACCTCCATCTCACCACATGAAACCACAACGCTGGGTATTTCACATGCTCAGACCTCTGCATCCACAGAGACTCCCATGTTTGAGGGCAGTGGTTTAGGAGAGACCGGTGACGAATCACCGATCCCCTTCACACTCGATACCACAACAACGAATGGCACACATGCGCCGACTTCTAACTCCACAGAGAGTTACCTGTTTGAGGGGAGTGCTGTCGAATCAACAATCCCCATCGCACTTGATACCACAACAGCAACACATGCTCCGACGTTGGACTTCACAGAGCATTACATGTTAGAGGCGAGTGGTTCAGGATATGCTTCACCTTCCCTCTTTAGCCATACCACCACAACGTCAGTGCCAACTGAAGACCAGTCAAGCAACACTTCAAATAACAACGTCCTCTCACAAACTACTGATCCTGCTGTCTCTACCAGTGATGTCATGACGAACCTGGATTCTGGTTCAGGGTCCGAACTGGTTCCTAAAAGCACCACTATGCCATCTGGCTCGAGTGTAGAAACTAGCACTGAATCATCAATACTATCAAAACAAAATCGAATTATTCTGTATAAGGAGAATAATAAAGGTAAATATCTTGTTATTAACAATAAGCACCTGTATGTTAAATTGTTTCGGGGTGTATGGAGGGGTTTACGATTCTGTTTTTATGTTCAACTAGACCTACAAGCACAGACACAGACGCAGACGACGAACACTGAACCAACACACAAAGGACACGTGACACCCGGTGAGTCAGACAAAAACCACACTTCTACATGATTAATACACGAATAACACTCATTCCATCTTTATAACACAAACTCTCCCCTATGTCCAGACTGGATCATCATCCTTGGCTTTATCGTTGGTGTTGCAGCACTTGTAATGCTCTGCGTTGCCATCGCAACTAGACACAAGTAAGACTCAGATGTCAGAGAAACGAACGATATATCTGACTAGATCTTCTCAAAGCACAGAATTTTAAATTAACGTTGTTTTTTATGGCGCAGGTGGAATGGACCGAACCAGGCAAACCTGACAGTGGCTACAAATAACCTCTCGAACCAGCAGAGGGAGCGAGAGATGGAGACTTTCCTGCCTAATGATAAGCCCAAGGAGAATGGAAATTCAGGGGAGTACACTGTCATTCCCCTGGAAGATGTTCCAGAAAATGGTCGTTCATACTGAGATCCAGAAACAAACCCTCTGGAGAATAGAACCATGAGACTGTGTTTGAAGCACAATAATTTAAAAGTGGAACAAAATTGTCCAAACTTCTGAGCAAAAGGGGATTTGTGGACTCTCACACCTCTGATTCTTGTCTGAATGACAACAATATTTCTTTCCCCCCCCCCACTGACTTTGAAAAACTTTGATGAAACCTTTAGCTGCAGTAAATTTTGGTTAATCTATTTATTGCCTTATTTAGTTTTTTTCTTTCTTTCTTTTTTTAAATTTTTAAATTATGTGTTGGTCAGGTAAAGTGTAGTAATGTCATTTATTTCAAATGGAGCTAAACTCTCTGCAGTGTTTTTTTCCCCTGTTTTCTTTGTGTGGTTTCCTTTTTTCCAGCTGGCTTTTTTTTTCTTTGTTAAAAGTGTCATTTGTTACAATGTTATTGTAATGTTTGCGTAATAATCTTATTGAAGACTGTGCTGTGGACTGTAACTTATATTAAGCTGCTCTATTGTTTTTGTTGTGGAATCTTGGAGTACTGAATGGTACTCAGCTCACTGAGTCTAGTTCCTCTTGACAGCCTGCACAGCACTTCAGCTGTGGTAACATGCACTTACTGAACATTCATATGCTGTACTGAATCCTGCCTCCTATGAGGAATAATCACAATGGTAGCTCATCAATAAACATTTATTTGCTTCCAATAATCTTTACACACATGCATTAAAACATTTATACACTTTTGGTCCATTTAGTTTAGCATGATGATGAATGCCAGACACAAGGAAATATTTAATGCATTCTTGGACAGATATGTTTACAGAATCCAAAACAAAGATACAAAATAGGAGTTTAATCATCTAAAGATGGTACAAGTCTTACATCTTTATAGAAAACACCTGCTACGGTAGGCCAGTTAACTAATAAAATATCATAAACTAGAACAATTACCAATAATAAATTAAACAAATGGAGAAGCGATGAAGGGAATTAATGACAAATGAATGGCTTACTGCAGCAATATGGCATGACCCATATTCTCACATACCGAAAACCCCCACAAGCTTGCTCAGAATCCTTAAGCAGCCATATGTGCAGTATGTCAGTAACAATTTGTACACACACAGATAAATAGTGGACTGTTTTTTTCCCAGAAAACAATTTGCAACGTAGTTGTCTTTCTTAAAAACAAACACATGTAATGGATTCCTTGTTAATGAATAACCCTAAGTTCACAACCTTTTGAGATAACTAATGGCCCATTAAAGAAACAAATTAGCATTGTTCTACCATAATTGCATAGTTGTATATCGTTATAGTCATTATAGAAATTTTTTACATAGCAAAAACCATTATGATGACAAAAATATCAAGTCTATACATTTGATTTGTACACTTTTTACCTAAAGAGAGTATATACACAAAGTGCAAGCAGGCACTTTTATTTATATATATATTTATATAAGCTTGTGCTTATATGAAAAAGAAATGAATAATCCAGTTTCATCTAGATTTGAACACCAGAGTGAAACTCACAAACATGTACATACTGAGCCAACATCCAATGACCTTGTTGTTACAGCGTCAGATTTATGCGAGTGCTGGAGGCAGAATTTAGTGTGCACTTGCTAAACAGACGTGACCATAGCTAATTAACTCTAGTCGTAATTACAAGCTTGTTATTTCTATCTAAATCTGTTTTGTAGATGCTACAAAACCTTGTGAAGAAGGCCCAGCCATCCTCACTAACAAAACTTCTGTTACTCTTTTCTATTCTAGTGCGATAATCCGTACCAGCTTTCATCCAGAAGTGCTTGAGTGATCATGATCATACTAACTGCACTCTGCAGGTGACATCTTCAAGGCAAGGTTGTCATATAGTAAAGAAATAAACGGTTTGAAATAAAACACTGGACAATGCACTGGTCTGTTGAGAGTTTGAGAGACATCCCCACTTCTTCTCATTAAACCTCCAGTTTTTTTTCTTTTCTTATCGTTAATCTCCCCCACTCTCGTTCAGAAACACACTCGTACACACATGGTTTCCAGGACACAGCAGACTTTTGATTATTAACAGAAGCTCAATTATCCATACATAAAGGACATACATACAAAAAACAAAGAAACAAACATATGGATAAATAACTGGGAGGACACCCTTTATGTAATCTATTTGAGCTTTACTCTCAGCAACACACTCTGTACTTTGTGTTGCTACATTTAGAGGCCACACTCTCTGCTCTTAAGTCCTAATCCTCACTTATCAGCTCTGACCTTGTGTGTGACATCAGGGAATAATCCCATGAGTTGAACAGTCAAAGGTAATGCAATGTTTAACTGCCCTGAGCTTTTCTCGCAGTTCAACAACAAAACAGTCTTTCCTTTGGTTTCTTTTTTTTTTTGCCTTACAAATCGTGAAATCGCTGATGGTATCAACAGTTCAGCAATAAAATCTGTCAGATTCTGATGCCTTTTATATCAGCCCTCTCACATGCTCCTTGTATATAACTTAAGCAGCAAGGCCATCAGTCACACACTCTTCTTTAAGCTACAAAGAAAATGGTTTGGTACAAAAGAAACATGACATGTTGCACAGAGTAGAAGAATTTGTTTGCGTTGACAGGACAGGTAGCTTGCAGCAGCACCAAGTAAGGCCCTGAGTGTTGTCAACTGAATGTTGTCTCTACAAGTGCATGGAAGTTTATTACAGTTTGTGGTGAACTTATACAAACACAAGATCTAATCTAGGGTGAAGATTTGGTCCATTCAGTTACCCAGATGGATAAAGGAATTTTCAAAATCTGACCGACTCGTTGTTCTCTCAGTAAAGTTAACCTCCCCTTAATGCTTTCTTCCTTTTATGTCTTCTTCTTAATATAATTGCTTTTTGTCGTTGCTTGTATTTTTGCAGTTGTGTCGGCAGAAAGTGAAAGTAATACTCGTGTAAGGTGCAGCGGCATCTGAATCTGCTTTACCCGCATTTCCATGGGTCTTCCTCAACAAGAGAGAACTCTGCAGTGTTGCCATTTTTGCCCATGGTGACCTGTAAGCAATTATCAAGAACAACTAACTGTTGTGACCAAGGCACTGTTACCGACAGACTGTCAGTGGTTGGGAGCAGAGAAACCATTGCTTCATTACATGTTGGCCATTGACCTTGGGGCTGAGTTTAGTTAGTCCCCGACAAATGAAAACACGTTGTCATACAGCGATAGACAAATACATTAAGTCATTTTTCCAGAGTTGGCCATGTATTTAATGGATTCTCTCCCCAACCAAATTACAATAATGATATTCATCATTATACAGGCAATGAACGTGAATAAATATCTTTTTTTTCTGTTGTTTGTTTAGAAATCTAGCTACAATATAGACAGGAGGCATGAAATAGGCATTTCTTAAATGAATGCATCACTTTGGGCAATTGATGATGATATGGAGAAAACAGCAGTCTTTATGTATACCACTGGCTAAAATCACTTTGAAAATATGGTTAAAAATTTAAAAACTAATAATTTGGTCAGGGCTACCATAAATACATGTCCAATTAAGTAAACAAATGAAATAAAACAGAAAAAAAACATGCCACATGTACGAGACAATGAATTAGATTAGTGTTGAGCCTTTAAAATAAACTGATTCACTTTTTATAAACAATAAAAACACTGTATGATGTAGAAACGAACAAATTTTGATAAACCTGGTATCACAAAAACTGCTTTTTCATATGATCAACAGGTGAATAAATAAATATAAAAAAAATATTTATTTAGCTTTTCACCACTTTAAAGACAACATTTTTCAGTCAAGAATGACTTTTACTATTCACACAGACACCAATACGCCAACATAGGAAGCCACAGAGAAAACAGTAACAGACACAAAAAGAAAGACAAACACACAGCTGGGAAGGATGCGCTACATACAGGTCTCTATGTCCGTTAACGTGAAATGTACCTTGCAGTCGTCTATCAACACTGAGTTGTGGTGAGCGTACACATTCTGGTTGGTGTTATTTTCAAAGAACGATTGTGTCTTTGCCATCTCAAAGTCATCCATCCGGACCTGCTGGGCGTCAAAGGTGTCAAGCTCGTCTTTGGAAAGGTGGTACACGATGCCTGCTCCATAGGAGTCCCCGACCACATTAACAGAGGTACGGAAACGATCCCTACATGTTGGAAAAACAAAAAGAAAAAAGCACTAGATGAATAAAAACACCATCCACACATCCATCCATCAATTGTCTACTGCTTATTTGGGGCCAGGTTGCGGGGACAGCAATCTAAGCAGTGAAACCCATATCTCCCTCTCCCCAGCCACCTCCTTCAGCTCATCTGGGGGAACACCAAGGCATTCACAGGCCTGCTGAGAGACATAATCTCTCCAGCTTGTTTTGGGTCTACCCTGGTGCCTCCTTCCGGCAGCACATACTCGGAACTCCTCACCCAGGAGATGCCCAGGAGGTATCCTTGTCAGCTCAAATCGCCTCAGCTGGCTCATTCTCGAGGTGGAGGAGTAGCAGCTCTACTCCGAGCCCCTCCTGAATGACTGAACCAGCCAGCCTTCGGAGAAAGCTAATTTCCCTACTTGTATTGTGATCTCAGTTTTTTGTGACTACCCAGAACTCGTGACCATAGGTGAAAGGTGAGACGTAGAGCAAATGGTAAATCAATAGTTTTGCTTTTCACAACAATAGACTGTTACAGCAGCACCAATTAGTCTGTCAATTTTCTGCTCCCCTCTCCCACCACTTGTGAACAATACCCCAAGATTCTTAAAATACTCCACTCCTTACATAAAATCGCTTTATTCCATTTTTAGGGAGTTTTAAATGATGATTTCATTTATCAAGGGAAAAAAGCTAAACCTAAACCAAACCAAACCTAACTTGGCCTGTATGAAAAAGTAACAATTCCCCTTCTTAAATCCAAAATTAATTGTGATTAACCACAATTTCGGTAAAGCCGGGTTCAGTTTCACTAGCCAAACCGAGGCCTGATCACTGCCACTCCTGATAAATCAAGAAATCTCATAAATAAAAGCCATGATGTAAAGAAGCAACTGAGAAACAAAGACACTGAGGCCTATCGAGAGTCCCAAAGCCATCTCTAAGGCTTTGGGACTTCAGTAAACCGCAGTCAGAGTCATTATCCACAAATGTAGAAAACTTGGAACAGTGGTGAAGCTTCCCAGAAGTGGCCAGCTGACCATAATTACCCCAAGAGTGCATTAACAACTCTCTCAGGAGGTCATAAAAGAACCAGGAGCAACATCTAAAGGACTGGAGTCTTCATTTGCCTCAGTTAAGGACATAGTTCAAGATGCAACAGTGAGAAAAAAGCTGGGCAAAAATGGCATACATGGAAGAGTTCCAAGGCGAAAAACGCCTGCTGACCAAAGACAACACAAAAATCACCTTGATGAAGACTTTAGGGAAAATATTCTGTGGACTGATGAGATAAAAGTCTTTGGAAGCTTTGAATCCCATTGCATGTGCTATAAAACTAACACAACATTTCATACAGAGAACATCATACCAACTTTTAAACATGGTGGTGGAGGTGGTAGTTTGATGGTCTGGGGCAGCTTTGTTTGTCAGGACCTGGACAACATGCCATAACTGAACCACGAATTCTGTTCTCTACCAGAAAATACCGAAGGAGAACCTGTGGTCCATCAGCTCATGCCCTGAAGCTCAAGCTAACTATAGCAGCACCAACAAGTATACCTCTGAA
>VUQG01030801.1:23111-45456 GCA_015106755.1 Etia nguti | reverse complement strand
CCCCTGCCCTACATGTTCTGTTTTTGGTGTGCCACACCAATATTTTTAGTGGCCCCCATATGGACACCCCTTTGAAAACATTTTGGAGGCGCCCCTGGTGAGCAGCTCAAAAATCTGTATTTTCAGACACAGACGCCAGTCAATGCCTTTGTGTTATCTGAATGTTTCCCTTTGATGATGTAACATTTTTTTTAAAACAGAACTTTTGTTTTTCATCAGTAACCCTACTAAGCAATTCCATTTATGCACTGGGCATGCTTTCAAACTTTTTACCTACCCAGGACATTCATCCCACTCTTGAACTGAAGTGACCTTTTGACTGTGAACTGCGGAGGTGCTCTTGTCCTGTTAGTGGGTACTGGTACTTTGGTGGTTACCGTCTGGATCTGGACAGTAAGCAAAGAAAACAAGAAACAGTTGGAGGAACTGACATATGAATCAGATTTATGTGGTGGATGAAGACCATCTGTGAAACTCCTACCTGCTGGAAACAGGCCTGCACTAAGTTCTCTGGGAAAAGATTTCGGATGAGATCAAACAAAGCATCCACACTGGACACCTCGTCGTTCTTCTTTCCCTGTCCAAGATTGGCCCTAAGTTTGGGGTTCCCAGGATGGATGGCCAGCACCAGGACCACTCCTAGGACAGCCGCAATCACCGTTGTCGACATATAGTACACCATGGCCCTGGTGCCTAGTCGCCCACTGGATTTGGCATCCAAACCAGCTAGTCCTGTTGGCAAAGTATTTTTTACAGGAAATAAAGCAAGTGTCAACATTTACTTAGAATGACGATAATGAGTCAAACTAGCTATTATGTCATTAAAATAATCTGTTTAAGTTAATCGGCTACTGTAACCAAATTGCTTAAGTCCTTCCAATTAGAGCAGCATGTGGCATGTGAGCTCTAAAGTCCAGCTTCAGCTCCATTAGGCTTATGTACAGATGGGAAATAAATAAAATGATTTAAAAATGTTAAGTATAAAGTGCAGCAAGGAGTTAGGTCACTGAGTGCCATTAGAACAGCTCAGCTGCACTGTGACAGTCTCAAACTCTGAACTTGCCAATGATTGATGTTTAAATAAGTGCAGTAAAGAGTGCTGTCTAGAATGACATGTTTTCATCATAAGATAAAGGTGAGGACTTAAAGTAACTTTTTACTGATGGATTGAATGTAGGAATAAAGGGTTAACATTCTTGTAAAACTGTCATTTAAGTATGAGCAAATGTACAGTGCTTAACCACTTATCATAAAACTAAGAAAACACAAATATTTTAGAAATCTGCAAAAAACATGTTTAAAATGTAAAAATTCTATTGCTGTTTGTTAGGCAAACAACAAACTGAATTCGTGTTTTTCTTCCCGAATTTGAGCCAGTAACCCAGACTTCTCTGAGAAGTCTGACATTATCAAGCATAACATTCAACCAATAAAACTAAATTTTCCTTTTTAGGAATGGAAGTAAATAAATGCAATATGGCATCTTGATATAAAAAATAATGATAATAATCATTTGCTTTACTATTTTTTTGTATGTTTAATATAACACTAACTTCATGGATAACGCACATGTTTCGATTTTATCATTAAAATATAATTTTGACTAAAGAGCGTGCACACACTGGTGGATTAACCATTATAGAAACATAAAAACTGATTTTGCTTTATTGATATTGTTAATTTAGAGCAGCTGTGGCCATAATTAATAAAAGCACCGTATCAGTCTGTGAGAACACATTTTGAAACTAACACTAAAACTTAGGGAAACATAACTGCTGTAAATAATGATGGAGTGTACAAAAGCAGACATTGTGCAGCAGAACTGAATCTTTTAACAACATACTGATACAGTATCAGTTTGCTTGAATTATTTGCTAATATATTGGTCAGCAATATTTCTGTATATTTCCAGTTTTCTTAAATGTAATTTGATATCTCATATTGTAACCTCGGATATTTCTGAAATTAATAAATATAAATCTATAACACAGCTATAAGGCATAAAAAGGTCAAACACAATCCTATATTACAGTCATTTACTGTAGCATGCATTCTGCTCAGCGTGTTGGAAAACAACCCTGACTCACAGGGAACTTACTGTAACTATGTCTATATGCTTCACACCAATGCAACTTTCAGCTCTATTTTTTTTTTTCTTTGTACAGTAACAGACTGTGGCTCATGCATTCACTAAAAATAGGTCCCAGTGTAGAAAAACAGTAACACCTGTGTACTTGTGCAGTATGCAATCAACAAAATCTGTTTGCATGGCTCTTTTCCTCCCACTGCTTTTTTCCCCCCTTTTTCTTCTTCTTCTTTTTTTTTTGGCCAAAATGTAAAAAAGCAATTTTAAGATCAATTTTTTTCCCCCAGTTTACCAGGGAAAAAAATACACCCACTCTCACATCTCTGCTGTTGCGACTCAACTCCAAGGTAACAAGTAGCACCGTATGACCTCATTTCACGACAGTTGTCAGCAAATTCAGCAGAACATCGTATGTTCGAGTTACTGTGCCTCACCCACCTGTGACCAGACTGGAAACAACAAGAGGCAAAATAAGCATCTTCAGCATCCTCATTAGGATCTCTCCAGGGAAAGCAATGATCATTACAACATCAGGAGGGAGAGGTGATATGTGCCGCAGAAGCATTCCAGCAATGGAACCCAGAAACACACCTGAGACAACAAATAAAAAAGAAAAAAATCAAACACAGAGCCAGGCCTCATGTGTGGCTCAGTAATAAATATATATTTGCACACGATTTTTCTCATTTGTTTAACATCACCTGTCCTCCCACAGTCACTGTGTCATAGTATTACTTGTAGAAAGGTGATAAAGTGTGACAAAGTGTGAAAAATCAGACTTAATAAGGTTGCTTATTTTTTACCTTACAGCAGCTAATAAAGTAATGACACCAAAAATGTTATCACCTTGACTTCAGTCTAAATATTTTTCCAATTACCGTACATCTGTAAGCAGTTTGGGGGAAAAAAAGCTCCAAAGGATGACATAAAAGTTACTGAGGCTTGTAAACTTTTCTTCTTATATATTGAAATTACGTTTCAAAGTTGTTTCCCACTTTAGCGTTTTGCACTGCAGTCTAAATGCAATACAACTTAGGCAATCATGGCTGGCTGCTAGTTTAACATCAAGAAAGAAGCTGTGAACATTTTTGCATTTAAATGGCACTCAGGAGCGCACAGTGAGAGCACTGATAGAGCAAGAATTAAAAAGAAAAAAAAAAGTATTGGCTGCTTTTTTAAATTAAGTGGAGGGGATTTTCTTCTAGAAACGCGGTAAAGGTCAACTGCAGCTGCTTCACTGGTCAGAGCCAGGTGTTGCCATTCTCCCCTGACTGCGTACCCTCGGGGCACACGATGAGAAACACCTGCCTCTTATCTGGTCTAACAACTGATCAGATGTGGGATCAACAACAGGAGGTTTCATTGATTAGAATTTTATTTATTTATTTAAAAAGTGCTCTGTGGTTTTAATGGTGACTTCTGCTAATCAGAAAATATCTGTGAATGATGCTAACATGGCACCGTGCTTGGGGCGGCTCTTTTTTTTTTTTTTTTTTTTTTTTCAATTTTTTTTTTTTTTTTAATATTCTTTCATCATGCACCAAAACATTGGTCTCATAAGAAAAATGGTGCCATGTACCACATTTAGCTAAGTTCCTTCTGCACTCCCTGGACAGCTTTTGGCAGTTGACACACAGTGATGAATTGGTATGTCAACATACCTTGCATGATGATCCAGATTAATCTAAGTTTGTGTAATGATGATGATTACACTACCTATATATAATTTAATAAGTTCCCTGTCATAGAAAAGCCCAATAAAACAGTGGAAAAACAGAATGATCTGATAACATTTTATTAACCTGGCTTCATACCTTACAGGATCTGAGGCTTTATTTGCTTTTTTTATTTATTTATTTATTTATTTTTTGGGTCACTTCACAGGCTATAACAACTGCTGGAAACTCAATCTTCATTGCAGATTTTTATCTTTGCCCTCCTGCTGGCAACACCTGCTCTTCTCCATCTGCACTTGGAAACCTGCCGTTCATCTAGAACACAATTTGTCTCACTCTGTTTTAAAATCACCCATGAAGCATGTATCCCATAGGGACAGTTACAGTGTTTCTCTCACATCTGTAAGCTAAGGTCTTGGACAGCCTAAAACTGCACAGTGTAAATGTAACCTTGAATAAAAGCGCATTGTGGATGAATTAAATGAAGTAAATAAAGGGACTTTTAACTTACCAAGGATGGTGAGAGTTAGAACCATGTTCTTCATAATCTTATCACAGAGGGTTCCACATGGATTCTCAGGTGGGTCTACCCCTGGTCCCAGGTGGCTCTCATCCATCCTGACCTCAACTTGCTTCTGCATTTTGTTGGCACTGGAACAGGTAAAGAAGGAAGATGTTGCAATAATAAGTGAGAGCCATCACGACATCTCTGCCACACTACTATGCTTTTAGTGTAAGCAGAACAAATGCTTAGTAAACAAAACTGCATTCATTTGCAGCTAAGAGAACACATAATCAATGTTTAGATTGCGCTAAGATAAATTGTAATCACAACTAAAGTGTAGAAGCATTCACTTGCGATGTCCGCTCGTGTTAACACGATCTCACATACTGAAAATATATATAACAGTAGTGTGTGAATAGATGAGAAGGCACGTAATGTCCTTGGACTGGTTAGTTGAAAGCCACTGAAAGATAATGCTGTTGTCACTGTACTAGCAACTACTGCTAATGCAGTAGGTGTCAGCACAGATGATGATGGGCTCTATGAAACTCACTGTCTCCCCACATCCAGTAGCTCCTCATTGCAAATGATTGACACTGTAGAGGGGGCTCATGCCCATCTACTGTATACACTCAAGTTTCAACAGTCAGAGGGAGTTGCAGTTAGAAGAAGTAACATGAATACAACTTAGTGTGTTGCTGGTTCAAAATCTGAAAGAAAAAGAGGGCCAAATAAGGAAGGAATTGTGCTTGTAATTGATATTACACTTCTGGACAAAAGCACTGGGTCACCGACACACTACACCCATAGGAGTTGCTCAGCCACGGAAACCCATACCAGAAAGCACCTGACCCACGGTTTTTGTGCTGTTGCTAATACCAAAGGAGGTTTGGGAGTCTGCAGTTAATGAGTCACCAGAGCTCTGGCGACTTCACTGTCCACTATGCAACTCAGCACTCTGTGTGTGCTCCTGCTTTGCAATAAAACCACTCACAGTTAGCAGAGAATATCTAGCAGGGAAGACATTTCACAAACTGACTGGTTGCAATGGTAGCATCCTCTTATGATACCTTGCTCAAATTCAGGGAGCTCTTTAGAACAACTCATTCTTTTACAAATATTTGTAAGGGCAGACTGCATGGCAAGATGGTTGATTTTATCAAATGGTAGCAAGAGGACTGAAAACACCTGAATTCATGGACTAAGCCCAAAGGGGACCCAATACTTTTGTCTATAGAGAGTATGCTGAAATACTATCTGGTAAGAGGATGGATGGCTGGATGGATTGATGCTTCTATGCTTCTGACAAGATTCTTGGTTCGGCTCTGCTGGTCAGTCTCTTGCCTCCTGGAGCTTTTCTATGTGGAGTCTGAATGTGCTCCCTGTGGCTGTGTGGGAATATTCTAGTTTCCTTTCACAGTTGGAAGACATGCATGCTGAGTTAACTGGTGATTCTAAACTGGCCCAAAATGCTATCTCTATATTTAAACAGAGATAGCAATGCCCTGTTTAAATATATGAGTAACTTGGCTTGGAGTTTAAAGGTGTTTGAGTGGTCAGCAAATCTAGAAAAGAGCAAGTCTTCCATAACTAGCTAACTGCTGGAGTTTTCTGCAGCTATTGTATAAAAATACAAAATGCACATGTTTGTTTCACTGATTCATTTTTAGATTTGAGGATATTTGCTTGGACATTGTGCTTTGTGTTAATTTCAGATGATGAGCTCATCCATCTGACTATGCACTTCTTTATTTTACTACCTTTTGATGCCTCTGAAGAAACAAGTATCTCAGGTTTGTTGTGGTCTGGAGTAAAGCCTCTTTGACTTAAAGATCAACTCTCAGCTGTACAGCCTTTAAATCCTGTAGAGCACAGACGTACACAGTTATGTAACAACGCGTGCCTGTGTCATTTGGGCAACCATGACCTTGATGACACGAACAACTGGAATGTTGTTTCAAAACAATAAACGTTACAGAAAAATACACTTTTCACCTACTAAAAGTTGCGGATAAAGTATTTTATAAAAGCCTGCAGATGAAAATTCACGGGTAACAGGGAAGACAAAGCTCCAGTAATGTGTCACATAGAAACATCTACCTGCTAAATCAATAACATGCTTGATGATTCATTATTTAAAAAAAAAAAACATTCTGTCTAAGACATGTAAGGGGGCAGGGAACATGCAAGGTAAGGACAGAACAACTGCCAAGTCAATCATGCCAGTCTGATACACTGTGCTCTGGCGTTAATGACACCTAAGCCTTTTAAAGAGGATAAATTTAGCACTTCAGGCATTCAAGTGATTGAGTTATGCAACAGACAAGGGTCTTCCCAGGAAAAGTCAAAGTGTCAACGCAACCTACTGAAAACTGTTATGCATGCATGTGAATGCTAATTTAATTTAAAGCTTGGTATTCAAAGCGAATTTCTTCTTTTCTGCAGAAGAAGAATATCAAAAGCACTGGACAAATAACTGGATGTGAAAAATGAGTAAGCAGGGTTGGACAGTGACCTCACAAGTGAAAGGTCTTCTGGAAAGTGCAGGCTAGGTAATAATTTTATGCTTTTAACATTAAAAGAAACACACCCCTTCAATGTGAGGTTGATTCAGAGCGAATTGAAGAGTAGAACAGCAACAATAAAAAACGATGCTATCTACTAAAACATCACAGAGGACAGCAGGACTATTGTAGCTGTACAACTGACAAAAGATTCTCCTTACAGCTTTTGTTTCCTAAACGCGCTTACTGTATAATGCATCAAACCCATGCATAAAGTTGCATGGTCCTTTGGAAAAACTTCACATAAATTGCTAAAAAACATATGAAAAAGTACTTTGAAGGCACAGCGTTCACTGCCATTACTCATCTCATGAACTACCACCACATCACTACATCCTGCGAATCATGCTTACCAGTTGGTTTGTATGCTGTTTGAGGTTGGAATTGTACTTGTGGAGAGGTACTACACAACTACTGACTTCAGTGAAAAAATTAACAAAATCATGGCTCTTGCATTGGTAAATCCTCCAATCAAAGCCCTCCCTAAAAGTCTTTCACCCCCCCCTACACAAAAGCACCTTCAGTGCTTAAAATTCTGCAAATGACTTCTTTTTAGCGTATGATGTACATCCACAATCACAGATGCCCGTTCATTCAGCTGCAGGAAGGTGCATAAAGGTAAAATGACTAACCTGCAGGTCTGACAGAAGCCTCCCAGACAGGAGGGGTGGAGTCACCCTGCTAAGATTAGCCAGAGAGTGGACATCCTCGTCGCCAGCTTTATTTTGTCCCTTCTATTTTTGCATTTTTTTGTTTTTGTTTACTTTTTATTTGAGACAGAAAGGTTGCATTTATGAGTCCTTAGGGCAATGCAAATATGCAAAGTCTGTTCAAGAATAGATGCTTAATACATTTTAGAATAAGGGGCTGCACAAATGGCATTCTGTACAAGCCCTTTTACTCATAATCACAGTACTGTAGATGTCATCATTCAAAGCCTGCTTTTCATGACTGACACTTTTCATAATAGGAGTACTATACAAGCTCTATTAACCAGTTTCTTAAATGTAAATGTATATTTCGGTGGAGATTAGGTAAAATCATAAGAATGGATGTTTTACATAAGCAGTGCTGCTACCGTCTTTTCCCATTGAAATTTTCAGCTTCATATGGCTCATGCTGCTATGTATTTATATCAGGTGCTGCATTTAATAATGGCTAACCAAATGTGGCCCGCTTATAAGTACTGCCTTATGGCTTGTTGCAAACTGATTTATTTTTAACATGATTTCGCTTGAATGCTAATCGTATGCTTCATTAGTACATTTGTTCAATAAATTGAAGGGTTCATGTCACATTCTCAATTAATATTAAGCAAGAAGTTTAGAGTAAACAAAAACTTCCAAATTAGTCAGCAAAAAAGCTTGAAGGAGAAGTCATTTAGCAGAATAAAGCCAGTTTATTAGAGCATAACGGAAAAACTGATTGCAGCTTTCGTGTCATTTTCATTTTGGAATATTTAATCAGACACAAATTAACACTCGTGTTTGAGTAAGATTTTGTGTCTCTTGTCAATTTTAAAGGCGGTTTTAGCATGCAGGGAGCGTCTGTCGGAGTCCTCAGCTTAAAAACAACAAGACTGAGATGATTTTATGACTTTGTTGAAGGAAAAAGTAAATCAAAGTAAATTAAACCCTATGTTGTCTGTTATAATCCAGTAACATAACACTGAATGTTTCTCTAACGCTACCGTGTTCAAATCAAGCAAACTTAGCATAGCAACAGCAGCAGCGGGTTATGTGTTTATTTGAGGTATCTGCAGAAGCTCGTGTGTTTAATGCAGCTTCGTCATTGATTGGCCCCAGTCTGACTGTTCTCTTGCTGAAAGTTCTTTTAGTCTAACAGGGTGACGTGGACATGTTGCATGCACTCATTGGTAGCAGCACTCCAGCATTTATTTTAACACATTAAAAAGAAAGACAGAACAAAACTGTTGGAGTGATTGACTTAAAGGTGGAAGAGATGATTACAGAGATGCGCATGATATCAGAGGAACATTTTAACAACTTTGATAGTCGTCACCCTGGCGAGAATCAAAGGAGATTTTTATTCAAAGGCTGCATAACTGTTCTAAGAAGTTGGCCTATTTTCTGTGCAGTTTGCAGAGTTGCTGGTTATAAGACAGAGAGAGGATTCCAATTACGGAGGTGCTCTCAGAGCATGAGCCACGAGAAGAGATGGAGTCAGAGCACATGGCAAAGCATTTGTTCGTGCAACTCTGAGCCTTGCCCCGCCTTTTTCTCCTCTCAGCAACAAGCCCACCTCATGCCGCAACACCTGACAACACAAGCCACGCTTAGGCTGCAGGTGTCTATAATTAACTAATCTGTCCTGAGCCGCCCTAATCCAGCGCACATACACACCGAAATGGATCAGGCACACTTGGAGAGCAAGTCTTAGGCTGTCATAGAATAAATTTCATAAAATCATTAAGAGATTTTCTTTGAATTCCACAGCTGTATGGTAATATTATCAGAAGAGTTAGAAAAAATAATAATAGTAACACTCACTAAATATAAAAAAGAGCAAGCTAACAAGCCCCACCCTTATCACAACTACTACTGCACCTTCCAACCTACACACATACCAGCCATTCTTACATTTGCAATCACTCCTGACTGCAGTTTGCACTGCAGACGCTGAATTTCACCACAAATAACCACAAGTCATTGTTGTGCAGGTTATTAACATGCAGGTTAAAATTCCAGCAACTCCAAGTGTCTACTTTTTGCTTTCAGATGTGATTAGCACCTCAAAGCAAAAAGTGCTAACTGTATTTGTGCTGACCTCAGCTATCTAAAGACAAATTCAGTAAACCAAATGGCCATTTTATAATTGAATAAATGTTTAAAATTGCACAACTTATTGCTTGATGAGCAATAACATCAAGTGTGTAAAGTTTAGAACAACTGTTTCTTTTAATAAGATGAAAATAAAGCAATAGAATGTAATGTTTTTTTATTATACTGTTGTTTCATGAAAACACAGCATGCAAGAGAATTACTATCAAATGGTTCAATTATTGGTTTAATATTCATTAGTTGATCAGATAGCTATTGTGCATATAACTGAAGTGGATAAATCAAAGCCCGGGAACTGCAGGTTAGGGTTTAGCAGTAATTGTTGCTGTCGTTAATGGGCCAGAGAATGAATGGCACAATGAGCTTTGGAGTATTTATATTCAGTTGCAAATGTGCAACACAAGATCCATAAATGTTCTTCTTATATTTTTTCCTGGAGTCTGCATGGAAAATGCATGCTTAGGTGGTGAATTGCAGTGTAAGGTCTGAGCAGTCACAGCAAACTGCACATGGATGATGAAAGTGACATCATGGGTATATACTTTGTCATGGATCCCAGTTTCACTGTTCAGTCAGGCTAACAGTAGCAGATCTGATCAAAAAGTAGGCATTTACATCAGTAAACACAGTCCATATTTACATTTTTTCACCCCTATTCCTTTTAACTCAGATTTACCAAGGTTTGGTTGATTGAGTAATATGGATAAATGCACGGTGACAGCACGGTGGTGGTTGAGGTGATTAGCACTGTAGCCTCAAAGCAAGGTCCTGAGTTCAACTCCACCAGCTGGCCAGGGCCTTTTTGTGTGGAGTTCTCCCCGTGTTTGCATGGGTTCTCTCCAGGTACTTCCACCCACAGTCCAAAGATATGCAGTTAGTGGCGTTAGGTTAATTGGGGATTCTAAACATGCCCATAGGTGTGAATGGTCGTCTATCTTTCTGGGTTAGCCCAGAAAGATTGGTGACCTCTCCAGGGTATACCCCACCTCTCGCCCTATAGTAACTGGGATAGGCTCCAGCCCCCCTGCGACCCTGATGAGGATAAGTGGAAGAGGATGGATGGATGAGAATAAAGAATGCTAACTAAAACCAAAGTCAGTCCTTCACAACTTATAATAGGACCCCTGCTAGTATGTTCTCCTATTTACACGACATATTTTAAGGAAATTAAGAAAGGAGGCATAATTGCCTCTTTTTTTCTTTTGAAATGCTGCAAGGTCAAAGGAATACAACTCCCAAGATGCACTGAGGCCTATTACATAACATACTGTAGGCATGCAGCAAGCGAGCAATTTAACTAATATTATTTTTTATCTTGATTTTTTTCTCACAAGTGAGAAAAAAAATACAATTTCATCTGTCTTAAAGAGAACTGTTCCAAGATTTTTAACAAGTGTAAGCTTTACTGTGGTGCTTATTTCTACAAAACACACATTAAGTGAAAATGAGTAATTTCAGTAGGATTTTTTTTTTTTTCTTCTTGGAAGAAAATAAAGTCTTGTACAAATAGCACAAGACTAAATGTCTCATCAAGACAGATGGTATTTGTACTGAATCACATTGCAATGTCCTAGATAGATATGCAGAATCTGTTCTATTCAGAGAGTCAGAGGAATACTAAATCAAAGCACTTTATTTCTTTTATGCACCAAGAAGGAGTAATGAGGTAAGTTATGTTTTTTATTTGTCCTTTGATTTTTCCTTTAATATTATGTGTGTGGTTTTTGTCTAGATTTTTTTTTTTTAATATAAAAGTTGCCATGACCACGCATTTTTATTCTGAGCATTTTCAAACTAATAACACACACAAAACAGTCACCATGGTGTTCTGAAAAATAGCTCTGACACTTTAAAGATATAACAGCAACACAAGACTTTAGTGTATAGAGACCACCAATCAGTCACGTCCGCTCACATCCTGCAAATACTTTTGTCAAGAGATGCTTTGTAGAGAGCAAACCAGAGATAATCTATGCAGAATTTCCACGTAATATCCTGAAACATGACATCTGAGAAATCCATCTTGTTTCAAATACGCATTGTAAATAAATAAATACATAAAAATAATAATCTAAATCAGTTCATGATAGTTTACTACTGTGAGATCCTCAGCTGTCAAGACAAGAACGGACTTACAGATTTATTTATTATTTGTTGTTTTTTAACAAAGACATGTCTTATGAATTTAAACTGCAACATGCTAAAAGTCATATAGAGTGAGTGTTGTCACTGGCTAACAGCAGCCCATCATGCTTTGGATAACCATGGATTGCAATCATGATGTACCACTATGACTGATGATCATATTTCAGTGATGATTTTAATGACACGTGTCTCGTAAGAGCAGGATTTCAGTTGGATCCGAGCCAGGGCTTTACTCCAGCTCCTGATTATGAGAGTTAATTGCTCTTACTTATGCAGGAGATGTACAATTAAAACATTTCAGATCGGATAAGCGGCTCTTGACTGGCTCTTCCATCATGCCCTCCACTTCAGAATGAGAAGCAGAGGAGGAAATGCTGTTTCTACTCAGACTCATTTCAAAAAGTCCTCTTTTCACTTGTCGCATAGACTCAGGCAAAATAAAGCTAAATTATGCACATGCGCTTCTTTCCTGTTCTACCAGGCGTTGGACAAGAAGACTGATATTATTATTTTTTTTGTCACTTTGCATTCAGATGCTGAAAGTGTGTAGTCTGGCACTAGCTGCAACTGCCACTGATAATAAACAACAACCCATTCATTAGCTCCAAAATCATAAGCATGCCATGTGTCAGGTTTTGTTTTGTGCTTTTTTTTAAATAAGGAGGCATCACTAATTTAGGAGCTGATGAAAATGACTTACACCTCTTCCCACGCTTGACCGGTACGACGTGTGATGACATTTTCAGTATCACATCTGGTCTTTTAAAATCATTTCAACATCTGTTACCAACTGCACAACTGAAGTTCACTTAAAGAAAACTGGGAAAAAATCTAACATTAGTTTTTGCATCTGTAAATTATAGTATGGCACATGTCAAAGTTCCTCTTGGTGCTTTTCAGCCTTCCTGTACTCTCTATGCCTACTGAGAGTAATTGCACATTTAAAGGTTAACAATTTCCCTCATGCCCGCGGCCCTGAATAGACAAATAGAAGAGGTGGAATTTTAAATGACCAAAAAGATTTTAACTAGGCAAAAGACTTAGAGGAGGTATGGATTCAGTTGTACAGTAGAGAAGGTAATTCTACCCATTTATGAAATGATTAAATCAGATTATTGTTTCATAATCAGCTCACTTTTCTTTGTTATTGTTTTTTAGTAAGTCAGTAACTTCTGTAGACGCTCAACCGAAGTGTCCCCATATCATAGCAAAGAGATGATGAAGATGAAGCTCTGATCCTTTTGCATCTATGGAACTTTAGCTAGGTTTAAATATACAGTAGCTGAGCGTCACCTATAGGAAAACTATGTTCTCAGTGATTACAATAATAATAGTTGGAATCAAAAGTCACTTAAATCTTTATTGTAAACTTCACACACAATGTGAAGAAAAAGGAAGTCGCTACACTGAATGGTTTTAATAATGTAGAGTATTTTGCAATCTGCTTCAACTCGAATGTGCTTGGACATGTAGTCCCAGACAGGAAATCCCTGACAGTTGTATCTTTGTCTTGATCTTTTACCTGTAAATGTCATGGCATTTGCAAGGGCTGCCAGCCAAAAGAGAGTCCTTTAATAATAATAAAACAAATAAATATTAAAAACTAATAGAAACTAATGCATAACAGCCAAACTACTGAAGCCACCCTGGACAGGTTTGGCAGTCAGTCACAGGGCTGATTTACAGAGACAGACAACCGTTCATGCTCACATTTGGACCTACCTTTGCAATTTAAAGTTGCCAGCCAGACTTACAAGTCTTTTAACTATGGGAGAAAACTAGAAAAACTGGATAAAACCAAACCCACGACAGGGGGAATATTTTAAGCTGCATATATGAAGGCTCCAGTCTGCCAGGAGCCAACATAAATGGGCACTGTGGGCAGAATTTAAGGTATTTGCATGACTGCATCCAGCTCTTTTGTTGCACCAGTTGGAGGATTTTTATGTATTTTCAGCCTATTTTCATATTTAATCAAATACTGCCATTTTGTTAAAGGCATTGGCATCTCAGAGATGTGCCCAAGATATTTCAGCATATTCTGCGTAGGCGTTGGTGCAGTAAACCAGGTCTTGGCAATAGTGAGATGGGTCTGACTCCAGACTCATCACATTTGGATGCTTGTTGAGCAACCCCTGGCATCATGTTTAAACACACTTTGTAGCCTTAAGTGCAGAAGAAAAAAGGCACATTTAAACCCAAACCACTAGAATTTTCTTAAACTTAACCTGAATGAAGAACAGTTTAGTTAAAGCTGTAACAGCAGCAGCCACATTTCCCTCCCTCCAATGGTAATATACTAAAAAAAAAAAAAAGTTGATAAATATTTTAAACCAGATTATTCCACAGCTTTTTGACCAGGGCCCACTACTGCTTCGTCACCCTTATTAACTTACACTCCCTGACAGAAGAACAAAAAAAAAAATTTAAAAAATTAAACTTAAAATAGAAGTGGGATTTGCAGTGCAACCCTTTGGGATATTGTTTTGAACTTCATCTCCTTGCAGCCCTGTCTGGAGTTGAAGAATGTGGTAGGACTCAATCGCACAGAGCACCAAATCTTTAATAATGCACATGTGGCCAAAAGCAAGCAGTTTTGCATTGCTCTAAGAAACTGTCAGCTACATAAAATGCATTATGATTTGTTCCTCTCTTTAGATGTGAGATGTAAGTGATTCATTTTGTCTTTTAAAAAAGTATTTATTTGTGGCTTAATTCAAGTCTTTGCGGATGGATGATTTTCACTGGCTAGGCACTTTGTCACTATCCACTGCTGACCTACAACAAACAATTCACCCAGGAGCAGAAGTGGGAATACAACCAAGCACCAAACATTACATTTAAAGTATACCTAGGACTCTGTCACAGCACTAAAAAAACAGTGTTTGCAGATTTTTCTTGCCAAATAGTACAGACAGCTTACCTCACTGTGACCAAAAGGAACTTTTGCTGACCTTGAGTGGACTCCATATGGAGTGACTTGTACACAGATCTGTTTTCTAGTTGTATGCCTATGAAAATTTTCTGTAAAACAAAAGAGGTTGTTATTATTCACCTCTCCTGTTCCTTAGATGTAAAGTGCTCACCTGTGGAAGTCTTCTCCTTGATACATTTATCGCCTTTCCTGCTCAGCTTCCTTGTAAATTTCTTTAAAACTGAAGCAGCATCAATATTCTTTGGAGAGAAGGTAGCTGCTGCAGTGGGATCCACCTACTCTAAGGTAAGGAAATCCAAGCAAGCTAAACAAACACCCTGCAAATGCACAGTGAGCGCACTGATGCACGCACAGAGGGCTGTGGATTTGAGATTAGAGGTCAGTACCTCCTCTCAGGTGTGGGTGTGGTGTTCTCTCTGCTAAAGAGTAACAGATGAGCAGACTTTCCACCCATTTTTAGCCTCATGACATCATACAGTAAAATGGAAACCTTGGGAGGCCTGTGACATTGCAAAACTTCAAGGTTTCCAGTCAATTGTAAATATTAAAAGAAGGGGCTATGAATGCATTTGCACTATTTGTTGTTGAGTAGGGTGGGTTTCTTGACAATTTCTGAATGAGCAGTAGATTCTTTTATGCACTACAGTCTAATGCATTATAAATATGAATGTTGCATTTTCTCTGGTATCTCAAGATCAGAACTGCAGCCACAAAAAAAAAAAAAGACAGCCAGCAGTTGCTTTAATTCTTACAGTTCTCTCTGTAAGTTGCAGAGACCAACTACTGTGCTGCTCACTATTTAATTGGCCGGCCTGAAAGGTGTCCTGCACAAAGCCGTAGAGAGAACAGCGGGTGTCTGTGTCTCAGGAGTAAGAGCTAAGTTTAGCAAATCCTCTCAGTGTGTTTCTCAATGACAGCACATGTTGGACGGTCTGCAGAGAAACTCACGAATGCATAACCGTACATGCCAACATGCTGCAGACACACAGGCACTGCACCTACAGTATGTGCTGTGACAGATACATGCACACATGGTGTGCTGCCATGCATCTGCACACATCCACAGATTGTAAATAAGTGCAAATACAGGGAATTGTTTCTCAGTGCATTTTCAAGTACTGATAATGATGACGTTACTAAATTTCAGCTACGAAAAAAAGCAAACAAACGCCTATTTGCACAGCTATGTGCATGGCCTCATAACTTATTCTATTTGTGCATCACTCATCTTTAAGATGGTCAAAGGTATCGAGGCTTAAGGTGGCAGAGATTCAGTGACTTGTCAAACTTTACTTGGGTGAAGAGAGTGAACAACAGGGTGGAGATTGTAACTCAGCTCCTTTGCTTTGACAGACAGATTGAAGTAGCTCTTATTTCAGACTCCTGATTTCTGACGGTCAAGTCCATTTGAGTTTTGAGACAGACTCTAGAGTTTGCTAGAGAGAAACATTTCCTGAAGATGATCTATGAATTACAAAAAAAAAAAAAATAATAGCATTTTCTTTTTTGTCAGTGATAATGCCATTAGGATGATTATACATTACACTATAACCAAAGGCTCAGAAATTCTTACCTCTGACAGTCAAATAACACTATTTAAACATCAGAAAGTATCTTAACCCTCTCTGCCTCGAGTATCAACGCAGCCCGAAGGTATGCCTTTTGACATTTCTCCCAAGTGCATCATTCTATTATTCCATTTTTTATGGCTGCCAGTCAGTTTGTTCCTGATAAGTTCATATAGGTTAACTATTTCATTTCCAATTGAAATAATTCTAAAGTACTTTATAACAACTGAAACAATGTTCAATAATAATAATAATAATAATAATAATAATGATAATAATAATAATAATAATAATAATAATAATAATAACTTTATTTGAGGAGCAGTGTGTTTGAAAAAGTGCTCATTAAGGATACGTGTCCAAATGTACAAAAACACAAGCATATGGTCTTACATTCTTTCCTGCCACACACTTCCACACATTAGATGTGAACAACAGCCAAGAATATTGGGTGAAAGATTAAGAAAAACCTAGAAAAAAAAGATGGGAGGACTGCAAAATGCACGATGAATGTGAAAAGTAAGTTGCAGTAGTCAAGAAAGCACTTTGAGATGTGAGATTCAAAATTTAAATGCTGGTCAAAAATACTCACAAGGTTCTTTGCAGATGATTTTGTGTCAAATTGTGTGATACAATTGCTTTCAGTGTGTGGTGGTCACAATTTATTTAAAAACAATTCATTTCATAATATCTACAGATCTAAATTCTTCCTAGTTGATAATAGAGTGTAAATATAACACAATTAAAATTTACTCGAAATGGCTAAAGGTTAAATGATGCAGAAATACACATTTTTAATGCATATTGTGCAATTTATATTGTAGAAAACCATATGTTAAATGTTTCACACAATATACTTTATAAATCAACTAGCTTTACTAAAAAAACAAAACAATAACCGTTTGTAACTAATGTTTTAGATGTCAATAATTACATAACCACCCATGTTTTGAGAATAAATAGGTCAACAGTTGTCCGTCTTTTTTTATTTACAGTTATTTATTCTTGGAAGCACGAGGAAGTGTTTTATATGGGAGTGATCGCTGCAGGTGCAAACACATAAAAGAGTTCTAATGATCACATGGTACCGTATAGGAAGTAGGTATGCATTAGGTGCTTAAAAGCAGTTTAGTTTAGTTTAGTTTAGTTTTGCATAATCAGTAGCAATGAAATATACAGAACTCAAATTTAATTATTAGCATTGCTGAAATTCTGCCTTTTATAAGACTGTACCAAAAGCACCTACTTCACATGTTGCTCTATCCAGTCTTGAAAGTTTGCAATTTGTGTGTGAACTGTGTAACTCGGTTGGTTGCAGTTGTTTTTCTCAAAAGATGTTGCTCTCTCTAAACCAAGCAGCTGCCAGCCTGCACTAGAGGCTCGGTAAGTATCCTCGTGACCTGACAAGACAGCCCTTGTGGATGAAAACACAGCTGGCATGGTTGTGATGCCTGGAATAACAATTGGGCAGACGCTCTGAGGACTGGACGATTTGCTAATGATACACAATGAATTGTCACTGATCGCTGTGGTATGTGCCCCTCCTTGAGCAAATTCTCTTTCACAATGAGTAACATCAGTCAGCTCAACAAGTTTTGTCAGGCTCAAGGTTGCAGAGTGGCCCAGGTGCCTGGGATTGTTTGGTAAAATCCACCTCGCAGTGTAAGCCTCCTGCGCAGTCACCTCCCCTCCTTGCGTTTTGGGTAGACACACAGGCAACACGCGCTCTCTGATCTTGGCCTTGTCTTTTAGCTTAAGCACAGCCACATCAGAGTCTGGTGAGGAGAAAAAATTTGGATGGACTACTATCTCTGAAACCTGCTGGGGCAGAAAGAGAAGATGAGGGAGAATTGGGAGTTAGACTACTGAGTTGTATGCCAAGTTTTGTTGTTTTTGGAATACACATCAAGATTAGATTATATGCATGCAAGATGTGCAGAACCAAAGCAAATATAGCTGCATTCCATGTAAGCTTTAAGTGCATATCAAATATGCACCTTATCCACCTTATACATTTATAAACAAAAACATATCCAGAAAATAACTTCAATTTAATTAAGAATGATTTTTTTTTTAAATTTATCAACTGTTGTGCTGCAGAATTTATAAGCTTTTCTGCACTTTATGACTTGCAAAAAATGAAAAATAAAACTAAAGTAAGACCACATATGAATGAGCACTGTTTGGTCATTTTCAGGCCGAATGGTGGCTTCTAGGTTTAATGTGGGATGAAAGTGAGATTACCATTTCAGCTGGTAGTTTTGGATGATTTAAAAAAGCATTTAAATTCGCTCAGCTTAAATAACTTTCGTCTTGTTTTAAATTTGCCATATAACATGACCTGCAAAGGATTTACTGATATAAAAAGGCATTAATGAATATTTTTTATTTGCATTTTACATGCTCATCCATTTAAACTGCATTGTTTAGGCAGTAAAAAGTTGTCATGCATGTGGGACTTTACCCTCAGGTGGTGCTGGCTTTTCAACACATCCCTGGGTGTGTGGTATTGCTTGCCTATGACAACCTTTACATGTTCAGGCTGAATAGGCTGCTGCTTGTTCTTGTCTACCACACACTGAGCCGCCACTAGGACTCTATGCTGGGCGACCAGAGCTCCACTGCAGGCCAGGGACCAGAATGTGGACTCCTCTGAGGCCCCCTGCTGGTCCGTTCTGATCCTTCCAGGGGACGTGTAGGTGCTCACAGTGTGATCAGGTGGTGAGCGGATATAAATGGCTGCATGCCATGGCCACTCAGTGTTGGAGAGGTTGTGTCTGCTGAAAGCATCAAATTTTCCGCAAACTGTAACATCAGAGAGGACAAAGAAAACATGAGCATTACATTTTACAGTGCAGATGTGAAAGTGGCTTTAAAATTAGAATCTAGCCCTTAAAAAAACAGACAGACAGGTAAGAAAGATAATCAGTTGACTTCCAGAAATGTCAAAGAATTACTTCAAAATCAGTCTGTGTAACTTTTTTTCTGAATAAGATGTCACTGTGACCAAGATGATTTATTTAAAAGTGTCATGTAACTGCAGAAAAGTCACAAAATTGCAATATAAATGTTACAGAATGAATCGAATACCTGCGGTAAGTTGCTTCTGAACTCAAACAGAGTATCATTATTGCATTTTAGTCAAACTACAATCTTTCAGGTGTAAGGGATAAATTCAGACTTCATACAAATAATAATTTAGCACGAGTTAACTTACTTAAGAATATACTTCTGAAGTTTGCTAACGATGCTGGAATGTATTGGTCAAAAAGAAAAATAAAGCCAAAAAGTGCAGTTCCTCAAATGACCACTTGAGGTGGGCTTTAAAAAAAAACCCCAAATTCCTACCATTTGTTTCTGGAGTCGTGTTATGAAGCCTCAAGATGAGCGTTTCCACCGTCACCATCTTTGTTGCAAAAAACTTGATATGATGAGGAAGGGCTAACAGGTAATGTGTGGTTAAAACTGGTTAACTGTATGCAACTAACAGCCTCAGACGAGTCTATTCCTCAGTTGTAGTCAGTGAAACTAATACTTTTTCTGTATGTTGTTAAGTACATATTTGTCTTACATGCAAAAGATCCCTGGTTCGAGACCAGGAGGAGGGACAGGGTCACGGCTAGCATACTCCTAGTACTGTACCAGTCCAAAGCCAGAATAAATCAGACTGTTGCATCAGGAAGGGCATTCAGCATAAAAGCCTGTGCAAAATCAAACATGTGGCTCCACCTGCTCTGGTGACCCCATTGCAGCTAAAAGTACCATCTCCATTAGCACAAGTTAGCTGGTATTTGTGTCTGTGCAGTGTACCAATATGGCTATTTATATTTTCTCTGTTTTTTGAGAGAGATTTCACTTAACAAGCCAGGCGTAAACTTTGGCTGATCTCACCTGGTGAACAGGAAACATAGTGCCCACTCCACCTTCCAGTCTTCAGACAGGTGCGTCGAGAACTTCCTTTATTTCGATAGAGAGGTGAAGCACACTTGTAATCGATGCTAGTGTAGACTGGGTGAAAACCTCGAGGTATCTCGGCCAAAGAGGTGTCATCATTTTTTTCTCTGGACAAACCACCGGATGTTAGTGGAATAAAGCCAGCGGACAACAAATCATCCACGCTGTATCTGGATGAAAGGTGGAGAGTCTGGTCTGAACGCTCTCTAAAAGAAAGAGATAGTTTGCCTTTAAAGCTCATCTTTTCAGTGTGATAAGCATTGTGTGTTTTTATACATATACATACATCTTGTTTATCTCTTATTTACCCATATACAGATTTGCTTATTCATTTTTTTAAACTGATATTTCCAATATTTTTTGAGCCTCCAAATTTTACCAATGTGTTCCCACTCATGTCTTCTCTTATTTTGTTTTAGTGCTAAATAACATTTCATTTTCGATGTGTGGATTTACTCAATCATAAAACCAGGAAGAAAATAACCTATAATGTTTGCTTCAAGCTCTACTAGTGCTTAGCATCTGGGACACAATAAGGGACATAAATGACTTCTTCTCTCACATGCATGGCTACATGGCTTTTATTTAATATGCTGCACTTAAGTGGGCGACTTGTTTTACAAAAAGGTATAACTAGTTTGGTACAACTGAAAACCTGCAATCTCTGGTCTTTGAAGCACCCATGTTATGAATATGAGCAAAAATCAGAGATGTGTAAGGGGCAATATGGCAGAAAGCTACGTAAACTGATGTTACTGCTATCAAATCATAGAACACGGAAGAGGAAAGTCTTTGGGATTGTTTGATTTTGTTCCCCACAAAGTAAAACCATCACAGCAATTTGTATAATGACAAAATAACAAAAATATCCAAAATAATGATTTTAAGTGTGCAAAACTCATGCATATACACATATAACATAATACAGTATTGCAAAGTTTACCTTAGTAATAGGTGTGGCTTCACAACTCTTTGCCGTACAAGTTCAGACACTCTGGGTTCTCGACAGACTGTGAAGGCAATTCAAGCAGGTGACGACGATAAGCAGAAGCGTATATAAATGATTCTGCTTAAAAATATCAGGGACATAAATACTGTAGTGACAAACACAGAAGAATGTCTAATCTATCTTTATAAACTCCCCAGTTTACAATATACTATAACGTACTGCTCTATACTCTATATATTTTGTTTTCCTCATGTGAACATGAGGAGGAAAAGCAGCTACAACCTAAATGTTTCTTCCTTTTTTTTTTGAAAACTGTTACCTCTAACACACTTTGGTGACCTGCTACTCCAGGTTCCATTAGAGAGACAGGTACTCTGGTGGTTTCCACTTAAAATGTAGGAGGTTTTACAGAAAAACTCAATTGTCTCAGCACCTCCAGCTGAGTCAAGAGCAGGTCTGTGATATCCGTGGAGCGGTTTGGGTGGAGGAGTGCACCGGGCCAGGCTTGTTTGACCTGTATGCAGTTTAGACAAAAGAGAGAAAAATGCCTTTCTTAACTGGCAATAATAGTGTGCAAACACCATAATAGAACACAACAAGCGCCATGGGGGGAAAAAAAAACAAAAAAAAAAACCTTTTACACACGAGGGAGCAGTGCCACTCCACGTGCCATTAGGTAGACAGGTCCTCTGCTGCGTGCCAATCAGCCTGAAAGGTGGATGGCACCGATAGTTTACCAATACGAGCTCCTCTTTTGGACCATATACAGGCAGCAGGTATCCATTCACTGGTTTGTCTGGTGCTGCACATGCTACATTCTTGATGGCTGACACTGTGAAGATATTTTCTGGCTGTGATAAATGAAAGATAACACTGAATAGCCTATAAACACCTGAATAAAGATAAATAACATTTATAAAGGTGCACATTATTAAATTGAAATAATGTAAACACATAAAGTAACTTCCATCTGCCGATAGATTGGATCCATCTGCTGATAGATAGATAGATAGATAGATAGATAGATAGATAGATAGATAGATAGATAGATAGATAGATAGATAGATAGATAGATAGATAGATAACACCCTTGTAGGGCTATGAAGCTTAATATTGCACTAGAGATTGTTACTAATAATAGGGCATCTTCTGCATACATGAA
>VUQG01030801.1:0-20659 GCA_015106755.1 Etia nguti | reverse complement strand
CCAGTAATTTGACATGCTGTGTAAGAGGGTAGATAATATCTAAAACAAAAAAAGAAAAAAGAAATATATATATATATATATATATACACATATATATGTATATATATGTATGCACATATACATACATATATATACATGTGTGTGTGTGTGTGTGTGTGTGTGTGTGTGTGTGTGTGTGTGTGTGCGTGCGGGGGGGGGGCATCATCATGATGCTATTACTGCTGTTAAGAAAAAGCAAGACGAGATACTAAAGCCTCTTTAAATTGATATTGACCAGTCTTTGCTAAGGGAATGGGGTTGAAATGTTTAGAATTTTAAAAAAATTCCCAGAATAAGATCATTCAGTCTATTCAAGGAGTTGGTCAGACTGTGTAGAACATTCTGTAAAAAGCCTGTGTAAGAGAGAGATTGCCCAATGTCCAAATGCCTTCTTTTGTGTACCTCAGAATGTTAGAACATGACAGAATAACACCTAAGTGGCAATTTCCCCCACGCCATGAAATATAGAGAATGGAAAAGTACCATGTGAGTCAATAGAAGGAGTGGCAACTAAGTAAACCTTTTTACTTTGCACTAATATCAGCTTCATGTTGCACTGAGCCTTACACTACATTTGGTGTAAATCATTATGCTGTGGTTGCTGTTGTATTTGTATCTGTAGTTGTGTATATTCTTGTTTTTAAGTAGTATTCATCTTTCTTTTTTTTCTTTTTGTGAGCTTGAGTAGACACTAGGCTGCCTACAGTTGTAGGCAAACCAAAAGAAAGCACTGTCGCCACCAAATGTCCATAATGTGCATTGCAATGAAGGAGGTGTCATTTTGAAAAATTCTTAACCATAGATCTGATTATTAAACAGCTTTGCCCATGTATTCTTTGCTGCATACATGAACTGTACATACCTTGGAGATGCTAAAGATATTTATTTTACATTAAATGGTGGTGATGTTTCCTCTTGATGTTTTCTTCCCTTTATACAACACTCAGAGCCACAGGATGTCATAGGGTACCAGCATCTCAGACAAAAACAAAGGTTTTTATGTTCCTTGGAGACATGTATTAGCTAATATAATTAATTTAATTAAGTATTTAAAAAATTGGAGAAGGTCTCAAGGTTATTAGCCCTGCAACAGACTTGCAAGTTGCAACCTGTCCAGGGTGTATGACACTTCTCGCCTTATGGTAGCTAAGATAGCCTGCAGCACTCTAACATCCCCCCTCACAACCCTGATAAGGATAAGCGGATGAGAATGGATGGATGGATGGATGGACGCCTGTTATTCAGTTGTAAGGCACTTTTAAATGAATGAATTCAGACATTTTTTTGCCTTACCTGCCTTTCTGCAGACTTGTTGCATTTGTGGCAACGAGCACTGTCAGCATCAACTCTAATGAAGTCTAACTAAGGGCAGGGTCTCTGCGTGTGTGTGTTTGTGTGTCTGTGTATGCTGCACAGTGCTGTTCAGCATCCTGTACACAGATTCTTCCACAAAAACTGGGCTCTGAGTAACAACAAAGGAGAACTGAGGATTGTTTTCATATTCCAAAAAGGAAATAGAAGCAGTGAGATGGAATGTTCTCATGTACATGTTTCTGCTTGGCATTATCTGCTGAGCTGAGCAGCTCACAAACATAAGGGACATGCAGTCTTTTTGTATAATTTAGTGCATGTCTGTCTCTTAATATGATTGCATGTATTTTTACTTCTGTTGAAAGTGGTAAATAGTGTGAGCTATTTATCATGTATGTAGGGGGATGAATAATAAGACTTCTCTGCCTCACTGTTCCATGTAAATGTGAGATCATGAATATGATTTACTGGGTTAGTGCTCATAACTAGTATCCTGGTGCACATCTTATCACAGTCACAGAGAATGTGGCCCTTTGGCCAATAAAGAAAATAATTAAGTCAGTTTGCATCTTAGTTATGTCTTTATTGGTTGTTTGTTATTTTAGTGTTTTTAGAGTTATTTGAATGAATTTGTGTAAAGTATTCAGGTGTGTATACGGTTTGTATGCTGTGTATTCAACTGAGCACTGTTAACAAGCCAGATGGTCCCATTCTTCTTTAACCCAGAGGATACAGCGTCCATGTTTTCCTAAATATGTTTTTTCCTAAAAGAATCTCAAATTTATATTCATCTTACCACAGAACAGTTTTCCAAAGTCTATCTTAAATGAGCTTTGACTCAGAGAAGCTGGGATCATGTTCACATATGTCTTTAACCTGTATTTTCAGATGCACAGTGAACTTTGATTTCTGGAAGTGTTCCTGAGCCCATGCAGTGATGTCTGAAACAGAATCTTGCCTGTTTTTAATACACTACTGCCTGAGGGCCTGGAGATCACAGGCATCCAATATTGACTTCTTAACCTTGTATCTTGTATCATAAAGATTTCTCTAGGTTCTCTGAATCTTCGAATGGGATCATCTGACTCTTTACAATTTTACATTGAGCAACATTATTTTGAAATTGTTCCAAAATTTGTAGATTAAAGTTTTTGCAGACTGGTGAACCTCGTCCCATTTAAACTTCTGAGAAACTCTGCCTCTTTAAGATACCCTTTTTATACAGATAAGTAGAAAAAGTGAGAGTACAGACTCTGTCAAGGATGCTGTCTTTATACCGAGTCATGTTACTGACCTGTAGACAATTAAACTAAGTAATTATATAGCGTGTCTCCAAGTATTTCTTTTTAGAACCAGTTACTTTTCCAGCTTTTTGCGACCCCATCCCAACATTTTCTGAGATCTCGTGCTGCTTTCAATATCAAAATGTGCTAATCACTTTTGTGAAATAGTAACCTGTCAGAGTTTAAATATTTGATGTCTTCTATCGTGAATAAAATGTGGATTCATAAGGGGACACATCATTGCATTCTGTTTTGATTTACATTTTACATAGCTTCCCAATTATTATTTTTTTGACTAAATATAACACACTACACTGGCAAATGTGACATAAAATGAAAATCCCCTAGACAAAAACAACCTGGGATTGTAAAGGTGCTATTAAAAAAAAAGATCAGCACTGGACTTAGCTCTTCATTTTCACTTCATAATGTAGGCCATGTATGATCTCTGTTTTCCTATCAGCAATCACATTTAAGAGTATGATTCACAATATTAGACCTTTCTGTAGCTTGGTCAGACCTCACAGCAATACTTCATTAAAGCACTTACTCACTTTTACAATCCCCTCCACTCCAACCTTGACGGCACTCAGTACAATACTTCCCATTCACGAAGAAGTCATCATTAGCTCTCCATGTTCCATTGTTGCAGGTTTTACAATTCTCAAATAGACTGCAGCCTGGTGAGAGACAACCGCAGAGCAAAAAGTAATAATCGAAAACATTTTTAAGATAAATTGGAACTCCTAGTCATTTACAGCACCACAACAACTCTGATGTGTTTTCATTACAATATATCATGTAATACGTTTTGTTTAGAATAAACAAAAAAGGATAAGAATTTACCTGGATGAACAATACAGGGGTCACATTCATCCAGGACATTGCGGCAGCAGGGAACAGTGTAGCCTACCCTTGTACCTTTTGATGGACACCGACACTGGATCAGGTGGTACTCACAGCACGGGCGACACATCACGTTCCACTGAGAGCTCGGGCAGTTGTCTCCCCTCAGGGCTGTGCAAGAAAAGCAAAATATTCAGATTTCAAATCTAAGAGCTGCCAGTGGAAACCTCAGCGTAAGTAAAATAATAATTATGTGTTTGTGATTGCATATAAATACTCAACACGGTACCAACAAGTCTCTTTAGTGCATTCAAATATCATCTGATGAGGCAGATCAAACTTCCAAGAAGATATCCCATGACAGAATGGCACCATATTGATCTTTCACAGCAGGTAAAAAACATCAAAATCAAACAGAGCTATACGAGAATACAGCGTGTGTACACCAAATTTCAGTTTGCCCTTGTTTAAACCTAGTGTCACATTGATGCTGATCATATTGAGCAGCTTGAAAACGATCCAAATACATCCCAAAATCCAACTTACGATGCTCCATTTGGAGCACTAATGAATATACCTGCTGTATAATCATAGTTTTCTCTCAAACAGAAAACTGCAGTCAATCAGTGAACATGTTTCTCAGGTTATAGCTCACGAGGGGCTACAAACAATTACAATGTTCCCAGGTTTAATTCTACTCATAAAGGCAAATGAATTCAACTGTGAAAGTGTCCCAGCTTTAGTCACTGGTATGCCTGATATCTGTATCTGTGTATGTTTTACTCTTGTTTCAGTAAACCACACTGAGTGCATAGCATGAAGTGACTGAAGTCCCAGAGGAGCAGAAGAAGTGACTCATAGTTATAAAATAACTCCACAGTTAGTCAGCAACTCAGTCAGATGGCTTATTTCTTGTTAAAACTTTTTTTTTCCATAAAGACACAAAAATTCACAAAGACGGTCTCATTGGAATTTCAGAATCAGAACATAATGTATTTTACTTACCGTGTGTCCAGCCCATTAGACATAAACTGAGATTTAGGAAGAGGTAGAAGATTAGGGGGTCCAGAAAAGTGAGCATGGGGAGGAAAGGAAGCATGGTGGCTGCCAAACAGCAAAAAACCTCCCGAGAAACTCCAAGAAAGGAGCAAAAGCTTGATGATAACTACAGTATCCTAGTCTGCCTGAAGTGTAACTGGCTATAGACGATTCATTTTCCTATGTCAGCACGGTGGACGGAAATCTTTAACCCATTCCTTCCATTGTGCTCTCATCTCGTGAAAGATTGCATTTGGTCTGAAGTTGTGCACAACTGTACTGGGTCTGCAAGTAGTTCCTGTTCCTCTCCTCTTGTTATGAGTCCGGTATGTGTGCTGAGTAACAATGGAAAAATATTGGCAAAGGTAGCGGAAAGTGCATTTAGTAGGAATAAAAACACGATAATGAGAAGAACAGCGGAGAGTGATGAAGAAAGTGCAGGCAAAAAAATATCCATCAAGTCCAGTGAGGAAGGTTTTCAAGGGAATCTTTCTGAAGCTGCAAGTCAGACACTCAAAACCAGTTGTTTTTGCACAGAAACACTTCATGGCACAATTGTAGATTTTCATGTGCATCGAGCCAAATGCGTTTACTAATAGTTCATCATGCACCAGCTGTCATACTAGATGTGACAGTTTCACAACATCTTGGAAAACGAATAACAGATGTACTCTCTAAAGTTGTTATGAAATGTTTATGTCGGTTTTGATAGATATGTGCCTGGAGCTATGAGGCTGACAGCTCATCACCGCCTACTTTATGTCCAAGGTTTCTTTTCCATTGCCTAAGCTTTTAGTATTTCCATATTTTAGTATCTGTTTTCATCCATCCCCTTACAAGCAGGGCGTGAACAGACAATTTGAGACTTTAAAAGACATGCTTTAAACTTGTTGTGATACCTAATATTCTCAATATTGCAACAAATTTAATATCACTATTAAATTATTTTTGTTCTTTTTTCTTTTTTTTTCTAAATGAGTTAGAGCATTCAAATTATTCATCTTGAAGATGTGCATGATGTTGCCATTCACTTCATTTATTTTATAAATTAAAAAAATGGTTTCAACACATATGTTGATATTAATGTTGATCTACAGTACTTTGCTTAGATTTTACATGTCATGTTTGAATGGTTTTTATGTTTTTCATGTTCCTTTTAGTCACTGTAATGGTTTTTGTATAGTTGTCTGTGGGACTTTTCTATTGTTTTTTGTTAAAACATTAAATAGACTGACTTATAAAAGCTCAGGAGAGATAGCATTTGAAAGTTTTAAACATGAAAAATAAGTAAACTACACTTTTATTTTTGAAAATCTAACTGACTGACGGGTTTTATTTTGAAAATCTGAGATATTTCTGATGATCAAATGTATTTTCTAAAGTTACCTTGGGGCTTTCTAGTTTTACAATTTCACGCGGTTAAAGCAAATAGTTAACATTTATTATGTAATTTGAGGCTTTTATTTTGAAAATAAGGTGCGAGTTTCAAGAATTCTGCACATCCTGTAAGCACGCCTCAGCTTTTAGTCTCAAAATTAGAAATGTGGTAAATTGACTGGTACTTAAACAGGGCTTTTCTGCTCTAAATTAGTGTTCAAAGTTCTTTGTACTTCAAACATGATTCACCCAATCGCTTACATTCATATTTTTTTTTCTTCTATGCCCAAGCGCTTTTATCTAACATTCACACACAGATACACAAACACACACATCAGTGGATGGATTAAGTTGTAAAATGGCTGCACGGCAGGCAGATTTGGACCCAGACTCAGGACCCCTGAGAGAAGGAATTAACTTAAAACTCAGCTGTATTCACAGGAAACACACCAAAACATACACAGAGCAAGAAAGGAGCACAACAAACTGAAAACCTGAAACCATGTCACATAACCATGAGGTAGGACACAACAATGGAAAATGCGTGATTCACACAATAAATACACACCAGATACCGAGTACAGGAAACAGGTGCAAGAAGAGCTGACACTAATCATAGAGGATGAGACAAGGAAGTAGAACTAAATACAAAGTGAGATTGACAGAAGAAATTATTAACACAGAGACAGAAAATCAAACAGGCACATTGGGAGTAGCTCAGGGTTCAGTATCTTGACCAAGACATGCAGAACAGAGGAGCCAGACATCCAAACACCAACCTTTCAATTGGTAGACGACCAGCTCTGCGTCCTGAGCTCCCAAGGAAAACTTCCTGCATTAAACTGAAGGCTTATATTTTTAAAATTCCACTCATTTTAAAGCACATTGATCTTCTCTTAATAAACTGGTGGCTTTTAATTTGAAAGTTTGAAAGGCTGATGCTCCCTGTTGTCACTGTTTTCTATTGTTCATCAGCATATCTGTGTATAAAGCAGACATGGGAAGCTTTAAACTGTAAATATCAGCTTAAATACTTGGAGTTTTGATGATTTGCCTCTAAACTGAAATATATTAGCTAGAGTTAGATAACTTACTCAAAAATATAAGCATTTCCGTTTCCCACACATTATGTCCAACCTCAAACTCGCAGCCAGTCAGGGATACTGGCAGGCTGAAGGATAAATAGCTTTAAATTGGCTGAAATGTGTCAAAGTCCATTTCAAGCAGCTCCATGTGTATCGGTTATTTTGAAGATCTAAGGCTTTAACAACTGGTTTGGCTTCACATACAGTATGTACTGAACAAAAGGGTTAAACTGGGATTTGAAATGTCTGAGACTCTGTGGTCTCGAGGCTATCATGGATGAAACATCCAATATTTAAAGTTGCTGCATTGTATACATTGTTAATGTATTATAGTAATTTTCATAGATGAGTTTAAGAAGAGAATGAGCTGGAAATACACATATATCCAAATGAACTACACAGGACTATTGTCTCTATAAATGTGATTACATTTACCTTAACGAATCAGGGCTTTCTCTTATAGATACATTTGCACGACTTGATGCACTTGTGCACAGTTTGGTCCAGTCAGCAAAAAGTTTTTCAACATTAACATTTAGTGAGTTAAACTCATGCTGATTCTTATTTTAGTTCTACTAGAAGACTGCCACACAGCCAACTCACAACAAGTTTGACAAGCTTGAATTTCACACCTCGTGACAGTAGGAGTCATTTGATAAAATCCAGTTCATCGTGTTGCAAAAGCAATGTAATAAATCTTTATTTTTATTCTTGAACATATCTAACATATCTATCTTCCAGTCTAACCTAGCCTGTTTCTGAGCCTGAAATCTCAACAGCTGTGTAGGTACTTTCATTTAAAAGAAAGAAAGAAAGAATTGAATTATGTAGTGCACCTGTAATATACATCCTAGGTTTTCTGGCATTGAAAATGGCCTTTACAGCTCCATCTCTTATTATATCATCCTGTGGTTACATGCTGTTTGACTTTCTCAAGATTCTGTTCCCTGTTTGTGACTCAACATCTTGACTGGTACATTGACTCAAATGTTAACATGATACCACAAAATTCATTCTGTGTATGCTAGGTGCCTGTCTTTTTAATTTGGCATGTGTGCTGTGAGGACTAGCTACAGCTAAAACTGGGCAGGAAAAAAACTGATGAAGAATCTAAAGTTGAAACTCGAGTAGGTCTTTGTTTAGACTTTATTTTGACATAACTTGAATCTAAAAATCTAAAAATTAAAAAAACGTTAAAAAAGTTAAAACTCCTAAATGTTTGCCTTCCTTCCAATTATCCAAAGCCGTCCTGTGAGCCGAACTGGAGTTTCTGCTGTGTCCCCCATGTTTGACACGCCTGGTGTAGGGTCTTTACCGTGCAGTATACAGTACCTTTAAGTTCAAGGTAATTTTAATTCTCATTCCAGCCATCTTAAAATACACAGGGATAAAATTATGTTTCTCACAGTCAGTGCAAAAATTGAAAAACCACACAGGATAAAGTGAACAATATAATAGGTAGACAGTGCTGAGATCATAAAGTGCAATCAATACCCAAATTTTAAAAATGATAAAAACAGACATAGACGTTAAAAAAAAAATGCTATGGCTAGAATATAATACATGCTATATAGTGATATTAAAACAATCAAAAGATTAAACACTATGATTAAAGGTTAAGAGGTAGATTTTACTGTGTATGTTATAGGGAGCAGAAAGAAGCTATTGCACATGTTGGCTGTTCGTGATTTAATGGAGGGATATCTCCTACCAGATGGCAGGAGATTAAACGGTCCTTGAGTGGGCTTTGAGGAGTCTCTCATGATGCAGACAGCTTTCTTCTTACATCTATCCTTGAAAATGGTTTCCAAGTAGGGGAGTGAGATCCTGATGACCCCTTCAACCATCCTCACCACACGTTGCAAAATCTTCCTGTCAGTCACCATGCAGCTCATCAGGATGCTCTCAATACTACGTCAGTAAAAGATGGTGAGGATTGTGTGTGTGTGTGTGTGTGTGTGTGTGTGTGTGTGTGTGTGTGGCTTCAGCCCCCTAAGGAAGTGTATCCTCTACTGAGCCTCCTTGGCCAGGTGTGTGGCGTTGAGTTCCACAAGAGAGACTCTCTGATGTACACAACCAGGAATTTTGCTCTGCTGACCCTTTCCACAGTCAAGCTCTTGATGTGAAGTGGAGGATGCTCAGCTTTTGTTGTTTAGTCCACAGTCAGCTCTTGGGTCTTGTTGACACTAAGAGACAGATTTTTGTTTCCACAAAAGCTCCACCACTGCTATGTAAGATGTTCCATCCTGGTTGATGATGGGTTTTATACTGCTGTATCAAACTAGATGAGATGATTTGTGCTAAGAATTTGGCAGTGCAGTTGTGTGTCACCAAAGAGAGCCTTGAGGCGACTATTGGCGTGATTTGGTGCTATGAAAAAAAAAACTGAATTGAACCAAATTTAACTGAACCTAAAAAATGATGCCCCACCCACCCTCTGCTACAGTTTCAACTGAGCCTGGTCATTAGCTTGCTAAATCTTTGGCTATCCGTCGCTCCGTCTTTACAGCTTTTTGTAGGCAACAAGTACAAAAATCTCAGTGGTTGTAATGACCCATCTCATTTTAGGAAGACAGATGGGACCTCGCTCACATAATGTTTGGGCTCTTTACGGAATTAAAAGTGAAGGAGCTGTGTTAGCTTTTATTGCATGATGAGAACGTGTTTCTGCACGTCATGATTTTTAACTGGAAACATCAAAGTAGCAATTAACTCTGGCATCAATGAAGTGACAACCACTATTTGACCACCACTTTGAGCAGACAGATATGAAGAGGCCTGAGTGATTTCTTATGATACATGCAGCCTTTGAAGTGACAGTGATGGCTGAAGATTTTTTCCTCATTCTGTCATGTCAAATCTGACCTAGAGAGAAAGAGATGAGGAGTAGGGGATTATGTATTCCACATTATGGCACAGTTATAAAACTTTCATCAGTGCCACAAGGCCAAACTCACTGTTGAAATGAGTTCTTGACATCAGAGACCAGTGTTTTTTAGTTCATGTAATTACGCACAGTGCTCTTTCAGCTATTTTTAGCCCCCTGTTGCTCAGAGAAATATTTCATTTGGACGTCAAAGACTGTCTCATCCAACCCTGCTCCGACATCCACTGGCCTCCATCTTGGGACAATAACCAAACTACTCAATGAAACACAGGGACCCCTCACCACACACAGTAAAAAGGAATTTGGAAGAATTGTGACATATGATAGCGATGCACCAGTTACATGAACCTTGCTGTCAGTGTCTTTACCACAAGACTTAAAGATTTGAATTACGACAAAATTAAAACTGTAATAATACATTTAAAAATGGTTTTTGAAGAAAATTCCTTAAATACATGAGACATATTGATCAGTATGCCTCACATATTTAAAGATTTTTTCATTTGGAGCATTGAATGCTAGGGTTGGGGACCAAATGATTTAGATGGGTCCTACAGAGTACTAATTCATATGAAATCATTCAGTGCCAAATTTCAGTATAAGAGGACATCTGGGCTACAGGAAGAAAGTGAGTCCATGTGAAGTCACTTCTGCAACATGCTGGAGAGCAACAAAGACACATGGCAGTGGCGGCAGCGGTGGACCAAAAGCAGTCTCAGCCGTGGTAACGCTTTTTAAAATTCAACACAGACAAAACTCTCTGCAACATTTGCAGCGCAAAATGCAAAGCTGGCCGTGACGCATCTAATCTAAGGAAACACCTGGTCAAACAAAATGCACCTGAAAGCTGAGGAGTTTAACGTATTCGATAGCCTGAAAATCAAATTCAGTGACTTCCAGCTAACTTTAGCATGTCTGTCAGACGTATAGCAAGTTGAACCGACAGGATGATAACAAAAGTTTACTGAGAAATCTCTTTCAGCTAATTGAGCTTAGCTAAGCTAAGCTAAGAGAAACTGAACTTTTTTCACTTTGTTAGTTGGCAATTTAACTTAGCATTTTTACACTGGCTGCAATGGGTGGCTCAGCAGCTAGAGCAGGTCACCTGCTTATCAAAAGGTTGGCGGTCTGATCCCCGTCTGCTCCAGTCTGTATGCCAAATATGCTTGTGCAAGATACTAGCCCCAAGTTGCTCTCTGATGCGTCCTTTGGAGTATGAATGTGTGTGAATGTTAGGTAGAAAGCACTTACATAAGGAAAGCACAGGAAAAAAGTGCTTGCATGAACGGGTGAATGAGGCAAGCTGTACAAAGTTGCTTTGTCCTACAAGTAGAAGAGTGCTAATTAAGAACGAGTCAATTTACCATTTCACCAAATTTATTATAAGCACGTCATTCAAAATAAACAAACACATTAGGTAGGATAGTATGTTAGTGTGTAACCATCTTGCTATAATGACTGTAGTGTACGAATGAATGTCTTTACCCTAAAGCTTGACTTAGACCTACCTACATAGTAACCGGAAACTCTTCTTATCCCTACAGCGCAATCTTCCACGGCGTTGAAGTCATTGTGGCATTTGTCCACCCGACCTGGAGTTACATTTCTCAGAGGTGCACATTAAGTTACAGAGAAGATTGCTGCATAGGGTTAAAATGGGGTTCCAGTTATGCCGTAAGCTACAACGTATATTTGACACAGAAGTATAATTCACGTGTCACTCCCCTTAAACACATTAATCAGTCTGGATGAAATGACTTTATAAACTGCCTGGGGTACCATGATCATCAACATCTATATAGCTTTAGGGAATTGTAGCTTAAAAGAAGAACAAATATGTTTTTATTATTCATTTTTTGATGTTTGTGAACAGTCACTTTTCCATCTGACTATATAGTCATATGCAGTAATGATAAAAAGAATAACATTGTTAATTAACTCACATGCCTGTGTTTTAATACCTTAGTAATGCAAACAAACAATGCAGGCCTGAGAAAAAAGTAACCAATAATAGTACATTATGTTTTAATACTGCACTATTCAAACACTGTGACTGTGATTTCAACATCACAGGTATTGTCAGACAGTGACCAAGGCAGCTGAAGGGTATGCTACATGGGAGGTTCAACACAGCCAGGCTTTCTTTGGCTTGACAAAACCTAAATCCACAGCCGGTGATATTATGACGGTGATTATCAACTTTCTCCATTAAGCTGGGCCTTCTGCTTTAGGCTCTGTGTGTGCTCACATAAAACGGGGTGTTTCACGTGCCACATTACTCTTTGTGAAAATAACCCTGCGCCCGCTAGTGACTCCTTTTACTATCAGATGTTTTGATGATGATAAAATTGTGATAAAAATCTATAAAGAATAGAACAAATAAAAAAGTAAATCCAACTCTGCTGTAACTAAGAGATTAATGCTGCATAAAATTGTTAATCTTGAGATTTGCCACGCAGATTGATGAAATTAACATTTTAGTTCAAGCTAATATATTTATTTTAATGCTGAGTGCACTGTTGGTGCTGCACTTTAGAGTTCTGAATCTTTAAACTGGGTACATTTAAACATTAATGACTACTCATTGTGTTCAGCTCTGACTGCAAAAATCTGTATTTTTTGCATCATCAGCTGAATGCACGCAAGTTTCAGTGCCAATGTGATGCAGTCTGAGCTGCTCTAGCGTTACAGCTGGGCTTCATCCATGATGTTAGCAACAACTTTCACATATAGAGCACACTGGCCCAGCAGAGTCTGTATAATGTTGTAAATAAAAGTGAAAGTGTTCCACTTCCAGATGATCTTAAATCAAAACTCTAAACATGGCTTGCTCCCATCGAGTTTATGTATTCGGCATAAGTTACCATGGTGATTTTTCCTAGTAAAAAGGGAACCACTTTCATAGAAGAAGGTAGAAGAAAACTGACTTTAAGCTTCACATAGCTTTATAGCACACATCTTTGGTGTTGTGTGTAAAATGTTTTTAAAGAAGTTTCAATCAGGAAATATTGACTTATTTTGTAAGAAAAAAACATAAATTTGTTATTTTAAAAATGAGTAAAATACGGAAAAAAGGTTATTGAGGGATACTAAGGAACTATGTGGATAAATAAATATACTGAAATGTTGAGGAAAAATGACTAAAGTTGATCACAAACATTTAATAAGTAAACATTGTTTTACAAGAGTGATTCTTTGCTTTTATTCATTCATATCAAACAGCTTTATGTTTCAGGGCAACTTCTCCATGTGCCAAGCATCAGCCACATCAACAATTGTAATATATTTTTCTGTGTGGAAGTGACTGATCTTCTTCCCATATGAGCTACTGACATGACAACCAGGTTCATTTATCCGACAGGGAAGTGAAAGGGACACAATGAAAATCAGGGTGGCCCTTAACATTTTCTTAACAAGTGTCACACAGGACATGGTGTCAAAACTCAAACTTTGCTACATTTGCTCTGGACTTCTGATCTATGATGCGTTTCTAACAGAAACACAGACTGTGCACATCGTGTCCGTTTAGCTGTGTAATGTGGAGTGACGGACAATGTGTGTATAAAACCTATACATTTTATTTGTCAACTGTAAATCAAAAGAATGCATGTGAAAACTACCACTTCATTAACAAAGACACCAAAGCACAATCTTTTGTAAGAAAAATGCCTAATTCTGTTAACCGTAAATGCTGCCACGATTTAATGACACCTTAAAAAGCAAGATTACAAATGATACCTCATCAAAAACCTTTTCATGTAGCTTCTTTTGAATAAACAAGGTGCAGTTATAGAAGTCAACTGTGTGTGAAAATACATATTCAAACGGGTCCCTATCTGATCTGCTTCACATTTGTTTTGAAATGTGATTATGAAATGAATAAATCTGATGACAGTATGTGCTGTTAATTTCCAGTCTTACTTAGTTCAAAAGCAAGTAGTAAATGGTGTACAGTTCAAAACTGTAACAGACTAAAACATTCAAGGACTGCTTTCCTTAAAGATAAAAAGGCCTATAGTAGATCAATCACAGTTACACAAGGTTTCTGATGCCTTGTCTCTCACATCTTCAATAAACTTCAACAAATTACAAATTCCCCTCACCTCTCGACATTTGTCAAATAAAAAAAACCCAACAACAACAAAACCCCCAAAACAAAACAAAACAAAAAAAGACAGGTTCCACGATAATCATAATTAACTTACTTTCCTTTTTCCTCTGGAATAAAAGTTACTTCATTTGTACTGTCACAACATTCTCAGCCCACATAGATGAAACCCAAAAGTTTATTAACTTACACCCCTTGGTTTTCTTTATCCCCTGAAAGCAATTTTTCCTTGGCTGAGTCCTGAGGGACTGTGTTGGGGCTCTTCTTCATTTCTAGACTTTTTACCCAAGTGTAGGCAGACGAACCACCAAGAACCATCATGTTACTGGTCCACCACAGCAGGGTTTTAGTGGAAGAGTTGTACACTACTGCAATGACGGTCTGTGCACAGGCCTTTGCAGTCCCTGAGACATTATGTGTGAGCGGGCTTGTATATTTGATCTGGAGCCCTGTAACATAGCCTATGGCGAAACCAAACACTCCTCCGAGAGTCATCATTCCCCAAAAGCTGATGTCAGTGAGGCGGCTGAACTTGACGAGCTGGCCCAACTCTCCAAACACAAGGATGAGAGGGAGGAAGAGGACGCAGGCGTTAATGTTGTTATAGTAGGACAGTTTCCAGATGTTTCCATCCAGGGCAGGCATTACCTTCTTCGTATAGATGGCATTGAGAGAGACGCAGGCGCTAGCCAGCACCCCAAAAAATACGCCTGTCCAGGAGAGGGACCCTGCGATGCCTTCCTGGTCCACACCAAGCCAGAATCCACCTGGAAAGCACAATATACAAACAAACATTTTAAACACTGAAATATCTAGTATTTCATTTTTAAGCTGCACCTATTTAATGTAATGCTATCCAGTCACTGTAACACTGCATGTGGCAAAAAAACAGCTCAAAACAACATGACAAAGAAGGGAGACTGCACAGTCTTAGGGTGATGTGTAGTGTTGCAATGATGTTTATGAATGCAAGCAAGTTAGTGTGTATGCAATGCCTAAGTGCATAGGAAGTGTATGAGTGTATGCATGCAGTCAGCATGTCAGTCAGCCTGCATGAGGGGGATGAGCAGAGAAGAGCCAATGAGAGGTTCTGGCAAGGCTGTTTCATGGTGCCCTAAGTCCAGCCTGCTCAGGTGTGCTACATAAACTAGGTCATCTCCACCCACCAGTTTCCTGGAAGTGATTAGAAAGAGAAAGCCAACATGGAAAGTGAGCCCTGTGGCTGTCACATGTGGTACAGCTCTGCACACGCATGCAGTTTGTGTCAGGAAACAGGGACACACCAGGGAGTTTATTTCCCAGTTCCAGGTTATTGTACACACTGAGTTTCTGTGACAACCCGACCTACTTCTAAGGTGCATGAAAAAAAACGAGAAAATAAGAGTGTAATCTGACAAGGTCAAAACGCTATGACAATGGCCATTTCTAGGTTATCCCAGTATGGAAACATTTTGAGTAGTACAGTAATAATACTATAATACTAATAATACTATAATACTAATAATACTTTTCCCTCCCTAAAATTTGATGCAGTTCTCTAAAATCGAGTATTTCCCAGGCTTTATTTACAGCACAGCAAACTAAAAACTTCTATTGGCCAGCAAACCTTTTGAGTCTTATATTTCATATTTTCTTCTTTTCATACAGTTCTGTGCAAAAGTCTCCCAAATGCACCCATTTCAAATGTGTAAATACAGACAGAAATACAGCATATAAGGCGAAAGCAGAATTAGCCAAAATTTGCACATGGGTCACCTGCTCAACCAGTCCTGCACTGTCAAATCATAGTGTGTCAGTGAGTTTTAGAGGAACAAAAAAAGCTGCCTATCAGCAGCTAGTGAGTAGTGACAAATGCTTTGTATTCTGAGATGTGGCGAGGTACGATAGACGTGCAAAGGTCTGTCCAGGCTAGCAGTTAGCCATTAATTTAACGTAAATTCTTCAAGTTCCGCACTCACAGCACCGCTTTCCTGTTTTTACTTTTGTTGATCCCGCCTCATAAACGTTTGGCCAATAAGCGGACTGAAAATTGTCACGTGATTTGTAGTGACATTTTGGTTCGCTTGGATTTAACAAACTCATGAACCGATTCAGACCACGCGCTAGTTATATATATATATATATATGCACAACTGAGATATACAACTGTCAGCTTTCTGAAAGGAGGAACTGAGTGCAGACTTATTTACAGCCAGTGACCAATTATCACATGCAGATCATTATGAGGAACATGTCAGAGTAAACGCACCTAATATGATTCCACAGCACGCCAGAGCTCTGCAAGACGTGGTTTGTTTCAGGATAACGTACGATAACAGCACATTGAAAACTGTGCTCAGAGAGCGGCCGACCGTGTAGAAAGCCACCCCGAGATGTTTCAGGCACAAGTTGTTGAAGGTGATCATGCCGATGAACACGATGGACAGCGGAAGGACCTCCCGGGACAGCTTCACGTCAAACCTGACAGATGGGAAGTCGATGATTTGCGGGCACATTTTTGACAGCAGCTGCATGAGCCAGCAAAGTGCAACAGTGACCACACACTGATAAAAAGTGACGAACAACGGCGCGTCCAAGTCTTTGTTGTCCAGCAGGTGATTATTGAGGAACACCATCGTTATCGAGACAAACCAGTATAGCGCAACCACAGCTGCTATTCTCACTGCTCGGAATACGAAAGTCTCTTCGGGTTCGTCCCGGTCCATCGTTTCAGAACCGCTCAAAGCCATCCTCAGGACAGGTAGCGATTAAGAGATTAACCTGTACTTCGACACGTCTGTCGAAACATCCAGGAAGTTTTTTTTTTTTTTTTAATGAAGTGGCTTTCTTCCTTACCGCTGACTGACGTCACTGAAAACGCCTGAAACCTGGTTCAGGAAGTAGTTCGAGTGTTTAATGATTAAAGAACATATGTAAAACCCAACGAATGCCCGCAAACTCTGCGTCTTAATGTGAACTCGTGTTGGGGTTTAGAAGAGCTTGTTTTCATGGGATCTGCTGTATGCCTAAACTTTAAGGTGAACGCTCCCATAAAGTATTACACCTGCAAATAACGAAACGTCCTACTATATGTTGTTTGCCAATTAGGGTCTAAGGTACAACAACAACACCTGAACTATCATCTAGGTAGAGGTGCATATATCCAAGCCTCTACAGGCTTGCTGGAAGTCCAAGCACAGAGAAAGTTATTTCTTAATAAAAATGAATGAAGTCATCATCATCCCAGTATTCATAAGTGAAGTCAATTTATTTATAAGCACTTTAAAAATAGCAAGGGTGGACCTGTGCTTCACAACTAAAAGGAATAAAACAGAGGAGTAATCACATAAAGGGCAGGGAGTAAAGATGTGTCCACAAGCGCTTTTAAAGATTAGGGGTGTTGGTGAGATCCAAGCCTATAGATCAGGGATGTCAAACTAACTTTGCATCGAGGGTCACCTGCAGCTCACTTTGATCCCAAGTGGGCCGGACAAGTGAAATTCTAATTTTTTTTCAGTTTAAAGACATTTAACTACACAATTAGTCCCTGAGATGTGTTAATGTAAGATAAAGAAGTGCAATTTCAAATGCACATCTCAGTTTTTCTACATGATAAATGTGTAAAATTACAGCAAAAGCTCTGGTTGCTCCCTGCCCAGATTGTCCCTTATTTATAAAGCATGAGGTTTTTTTTGATTCACAGAAAGATTTCTATTTTTAAACCAAAATTTCTACAGCAGTAGACAGTGAAAAACAGGAACTTTTTCATCATGGAGTTTTTTATTACTTAACTACTTTGGTGTAGTATGAATGGAAAACTCATAAAAATACAGATAAAAGTCTAAATATGCATGCCCTCCATGTTTTCCAAAGCCAAACTGGAGTCTTTGCCTGGCCGATTCTGGGACCGGGCCTGATATTTGACACCTCTGCTATAGATCATGCTTAATGATATAGGACTGGCTCTATAAACGCAATCACTGTCACAACTTTTAAAAAACGGTGCAACAGTTACAGTAAGTATCCTGTCTCCTATTAGAGTGATTAAACATTGATTGAAAACAGATTGAAAATAACAGTTTTTTTAATAACATAACATTGATAGACCTTTATTAGCATTACCCACACATTAATCAAATTCAATAAAAACTGATTAGATGAATGAATGAACCACAAAAAAAAAATCAAATTAAGGTGGCACATAAAGTCTCCAGAAATTAACCATTTGGAAAATGAGACATTAACAAAGCTTCAAGGATTCACGAGGCTTCATCTGGCCATCGCTACTAGATCGCTTAAGGCTTGTTGTTAGCTGTGGGGTTTTTTGTTTTTCGCTTTAATCTCATAAAAGAATTGTTTAATGAGGGTCGCTGTATTCAGGGATCGGTTTGTCGGAAAGTCCCGAGTACCTGAAACTCGACCATCTCTGTGTGACAAAACTATTCTAATTGCAACAACCAAGAACCAGAGCTGATCATTGTCTGCCAAAAAGTGATTTCTGGTGTTCTTTATGTCTAATGTATTTGCTAATATTCATAAATAGTCTGGATTCAACAGGATTTATGATAAGGGTTATATATAAAATAAAGAAAAAGCCTGTCTTGCAAGTATCTTTATGACTCTGTGCTGTTGTACATAATGCGTGTTTCACAAGTCATTTGCAACCATTTATATACATCATTTTTTAGCAACTACTGGAAATTACTTTTTGGGAGACGATCACTTTTTGGCACAACCAGGGGCGGATCTACTGTGGTGGCATGGGGTAACCCATGAATAATCTCTTGCCACCCCTAGTGCAACCTTAGTTTTACATATGACAATGTTGTTTATTAAAATAAGCTAGCATTAACATTGAATATAAATTCTGACAACGAAATATATTGCATAATGCTACCCCCGTCCCATTGAAAAATGTTATTTAAATTTAAGCATGTAACAATTTGATTATTTCTAATAAAAAGATTGTGAAACTTAAGTTAGACTTTCTAACTGATCCACCTCATGTTTGTAGCTTTCTAGAAATTGTACTTATTGGGCTACATGCTTATTTATTACATAGGTTATACAGTACATCAAATTAAAATTGGGTGGAAAGTGCACAGAATCCAGTAGGAATAAACGGCAACAGAACAGTTACTCATGTAGATCTGTGACTGCATTAAATCTTGTCCTGTACCTGGCAATCAGTATTTACTGATGACTGTTTAGCTCTTGTAGCATGACAACGTGCATCAATAATTTGCTTTTCTGCAGTCTTATATTGGTTGAATAATTAGTTGAGTCAGTTTATAAAATATGATGATACAAAACATGTCTTAAATAGCTAATAATCAGATCAGAAATGATAGATACGGATGGAATTTGATTGCCATGTGCTGATTGCAACCAGAGCAGAGGAGATAAAGAGTGCAGCAGGTTGGTGAGACACCAGAAGTGCAAGAAAGGTGAGGAAGAGGTCTTATTAAGGCGCAATAAAAGCAGAAGCTCTGAAGCCAGGGCTGGTTAAGTTTAGAAAACTGAACTAAGTAATGTCAGCATATTGTCTCGCAAATTAATATTTGATCTATATTTTTATAGTGTTTTTATAGGTTTTATTCCTGCTGCTTAATAGAAACACACCAAAGTAACTCAAATTGCACTTTTTGTTTATTTCAGTTTCATTCTATGACATCAACCTTTAGGCAGCTCATATTTTATATTAATGTTACCATAAAATGTAGTAAATAACTTTTAAAAGGTGAAGAGCCCAAAACTGAAATCTTTCAGTTTTGGGCTAAGCCCCCAATGTTTCCTACCAACACCCCTGTCTTCAGTTGTGTCCTGTTCATGAGTGCAAAGGAAGAACATCAACCTGAGTAAAAGCTGGAACATTTCCATGAGCTAACACGCAGCTCAAGACCAGCAAACTGAATTTAAGACAAAGCCGAACATGACTGCTGCATATCTGACTTTTTCAATTCAGCCTGATGAAAAACTTGTTCCAATCTAGCAAGCGGAGTTTACTTTGATTAATATTTTGAATAAAGACGCAATTACAGAACACACAAATTTATAGTATTCTGTGAATATTGCTAGTGTCATTCCCCAAGAAAACAAAATCAGGGTATTAAAAAAGAAAAGAAAGAAAAGAGGTAAGTCAAGTGTCAATTTTTTTTAAAGGAAAGGTAAGCAGAAGACAACTAAGAGATTAAGAATGGTTTAGCTTTGAGCAGTTGTAAAAGGCAGTGAGCCAGTGTCAGATCAGTGACACTATATCTAAATGACCTAGCACAACACCATGACACACCAGCGCCCCCGGACACATGTGGCTCTTAATTTTAGAAACAGCCAGAGAGCGTGAAGCAGAAGCAGGTCCCTCTGAAAATGAGCTGCAAGATGTGAGCTCATATAATGTCAATCAAAGGTTTTTCCAAGCAATCATTTGCATCGATGACGGTTTCGTATGAAAACTGAGCAACACTAACATTAAGTAGTGTTAGGCTTTACTTTAGCCTATTTTTGTCATGGCTGTGTGCAGGCAGGCAGGGAGAAAGGACCCAAAATGCAGGACTCGGAGGCAGACGTGAACTCAAAAACACACAGCTTTATTGCTGGATAGCGACAGAACAGAAACTAAACTAAACTGAGAATACAAAAATAAACTAAGCAGGCAGGCAGGCTAGCAGACGGAACACACAGTTAACGTGAGGGTGAGCAGACATTA
>VUQG01030793.1:0-10076 GCA_015106755.1 Etia nguti | reverse complement strand
ACCCTTCAAGGCAGCATAGAGTGGCTGCAGCAGGTGTGCAGCTCTGAGGAGAAAGCGGTTGTAGAAATTGATCATCCCCAAGAACTCCTGCAGTGCTTTAACCGACGTGGGACACGGAAAAGCCGAAATGGCCCAGACCTTGTCTGGCAACGGAAGCACACCTTCAGCGGAAATGCGGTGCCCCAGGAAATCCAGAACCGGCAACCCGAACAGGCACTTGGAAGGGCCCGCAGCCCGCAGCTAAACTGTCGGCGCCGGTAGGGGGAAGGAGGCTCTTCTGAGAGCTGGAGTTGACCAGGAAACGTCTCCCTATTCTATGAAGAGCAGTTTTTCTTTGTCACCAGTGGTCGCGGCCGCTGCGGCACGCTGGCGGGGCCCATGTCCCCGGGCCGGAAAAGCGCAAGGCAGCAGGCAGCAGCGCGCTCCAGCGCCAAAACGCTGGTGGTAGAAACAGAGGTCCTGTCCGCGGTGCCACTGTGCAGCCATCTCTGCCATCAGCGAAGGGTCGGATACTCCGGGCCATGCCGGCAGGGGCATGGAAGGTGCCACCGGCGAGGCTGGAACTAGGTCATGATCATGGAAAGTGCGGGTAGTCAGGAGAACGCGATCCGCTTCCTCAGCCAGGGAGCGATAATCCTTCGTGGACAGAAGCTGGTGAGGACGGTTCTCACGGCCACCGGCAGCTGCTGGAGGAAGATGTGGGCGAAGAGGAATACCCTGTCATCCGAGCAAGGATAGCATGTGCTCCATCAGTTCAAGAGCCGTACCGCCACCCAGGCCTGAGAGGGAGAGGAGCTTTTCGGCTCGCTCTGCGTCGGAGAGGGCATAGCGCCAAAGAAGCAGCTCCTTAAGGAGGAGGAGGAGAGTCAACGGACAACGGGTGGCTAGCGGGTCGAGCGAGGCCACCACATGGTGATATTTCGTGTTGTCAGCCGAGATGCCGCGAAGGGCAAACTGAGCCTCCACGTGCACGAACCACGATGGGGGATCGTAGAGCCAAAAGTCTGGCAGCTCAAGCGTCACAGCAAACGCAGCTGCAGCAGGAGGCAGAGGGCTGGCGGCCGCTGATGCATCCAGAGCGGAGCCGGTGTAACCATCGGGCTGTAGCATGTTCGAGTCAGGGGTCACCAATGTGGAGGCAAACACCGACGACACAAGAGCTCTCGATTAACACTCCTGGTTTATTGCTCATCACCACACAACTGCATACTTTTCCCTCCTAAATACAGCAACAACACTTCCTGTACACTGGGTGTGAGTGGAGCCCTCCAGTGGTCCACCACAATGTAATCATGACATTATTGTGTGATAAGGGCTATCCAGACTGACAAGGGGGACATTGAATGTCACCTCCCTGGTGGAGAGGGAGCCTGAGCTAGTGCATGAGGTTGAGAGATATTTACCCGAGTTTTCAACTAATCACCGCCTGGTGGTGAGACCTGTGCCACCCAGTGTTAGGGGAAGCTGTCCCCCACAAGTGTTCTCCATCACCCAATCATGTAAATGGACTAATTCTTATATGGAGCTTTTCTACTCTCTCAAGGATACTTGGCATGCAGACTGGGGATCGAACCACTGACCTTTCAATCACCTACAGCCACCCAAGTCTCATGTCTCCCCTATATGAGTATGATGCTGGGACCGGAGGGGAGAGCTGTGTGTTGCACTGGAAAGAGCCAGCTGTAGAGCTGCACAAGCAGAAACGTGAAAACATTGTAATAAATACATCAGATCAGTCTTGCTGGGCTCCTTTGATCGATTCCATCACCTAGTGGGGGTTGGGGGTTGTGTTTTTGTCCGGGCTTTGGTTTCCTACAGGTAGGTTACCTGGTGCCCCAGTGCAGGGGCTGTAGTCCTGACCTAGATTGGGGCTTTGGTGGCTCTCAGGTGGTGTTTTTCAGCAAATGCTGCCTCTATATATATCTGGTATTATTAGTACTGTGTGCTGTTCAGTAAGATTTTATTTAAATATTTTTTTTCAGCAGGTATTAAAGCAGATTCTCGGTGTTTCTTCTCTCTCTCCCTTTCTCACTCGATCCCTCTTCTTCTGTATTTTTCTCTCCCTCTCTTTCTGTTAACTTTCTCCCAAACTTCTTCCGTCTCCTGTTCTTGTCCGTTGTGATTGTAATTAAAAAAAAAAGGAAAATCAAACGTTCAAGTGACTGAAATGCTTTTGCGTTGCATTACAAAATCCAGAAATGTCAATGATACTTCAGATTGCACCATTTGATCATCAGTTTTCATCACTTGGGTCAAAGGCTGAAAGTAGAGTGTCATCATGAGACTGCTATAGTGGAAAATCTTCCGTGTCTCTGTGACAAAGTGGCTAGGACTGAATTCATTTACCATTTGTCACTTGCATATATTGTTATTTTGTCTTCTGTTATCTTATAGTCAATCATAATGCTTTAATGTAGACACAGCACATGTAACCTTGGCTCTACATACTATCCAGGGTCTGTTTGTGGTAGCATTGGTTACATTCATTACAGCAGTGCAAATGTTCTTAAGGCTAAATGTCACTTAATCATTAGTTGGTTTGAATCTTTCATTTGTTTATGTAGTTTGGTTATACTTACCATTGTGTGCTCCTTTGTGCAGGTCCTATGTGTAAAACAGGCATGTGGGAAGGGCCGCCCCAGTACTTCCTGTTTATATAGGATATGATGTCATTGATCATGTCAATTGGGTGTAACCAAATGAAGGGGTGTTTCTTTTGTGTAAAATTGTTTATTTCCTTTAAAATAACCTCATGAGTCAGATTTTGTGCAGAGATTGACTTTTCAAACCGTTTAGCTGGGTGAATGAGTTTGTTAAGTGGAAGAATGATTTTATTCCTGTTTCTTTGTCTAGACTGTGTTATTTAGTCTACCCTGTTTTCCCAATGGTAGAGGTTAATGAGGTTCAGATGTGAGTGGTATTCTATATAAAGCAGGTGAGATTTTGACTGCGAGGTTCTTATGTTTTGTGAAACAATAGTTGAAAGGCGATGCCAGAAAATAAAGGACACTTAAAAGAAACTTGAACAGTCTGCAGATGCTGTTTTCCTGTCACTTTCCTTGCTGTCTATGCTATGTTACTTCACAGTCTCTACCAGTTAAGAATGCACCCCACACAAAATGCGTCATTTTCCTACTGAACTAAATCACCCCCATAATCAAGGGGTGAGTCAGGTGGGAGCTAACTGCAGCCTTCAGTCAATATGTTTTGCCCATTGTTTTGACCATTTAACAGTGCAAACCTCAGCCACAAACTTAATTTCCACTGGTACCATGGGATATTCATGAATGTCCCCATGCACACACCTGTCCTCCACCTACTCTGCCTCCAACAATGCCCCTGGCAAACTAAAGGTTTGGTGGACTAGGGTCTGCGTGCAGCCAAAGTCCACCAATACCCCCTTGGCACCTTACTGATACATAGTAAATCTCCTGGACCGGCTGAAGGTGTCGGAAGGCCAAAGACACAGAACACCTGACCAACCTCCATCACAGGGCATTCGCAGGGAAAGTGTCCTGACTGCACCCCGATGTCCATGCGGCACACAAAGAGGCCAAGTTACCACCAAGGGTAGCAGGACAAACCGATGAAGACAGACAGGTGGCGCTGGCTTAAAAATCCTCCTGCTGATTGCCCCAAAATGAGGAGCAGGTGAGATGCTGGAGAATCCGACTTGGAGAATGGTCTCCTAGACGATGGACTTGATTGAAGCTGATCTTCTTCACCGTGTCCTTCAAAAGCTTCAGGTGGGTCTGGATAACAGTAACAGTAGTGTCTGCGTCCTCTCCAGCAGACTTTGGGATACCTGAAAACACAAGGTTATTTCTCATACTGCGGGGTTGGAGATCAATGACAGTCTCTTTTATTTTTTAATTTTCTACATAAGGAGATCAGGATAGCTAAGAGGAGCTACAGTAAGATGCTAGAAAGGAAGAAAGGCCTGCAGCACATCAGCAGCTATAGGAGTCCATCCCCCCACCCAGAAGAGAATCCTCGCCTGGCTGACAACCTTACTGCAGATTTGGAAGAAAACTATTCGCACGTCCCATTTGCTCACCCTCACCTACATAAAAACACTACCTGCAGCCCTCACTTCCTCCCCTCTGACCCTCTTCCTGCGCCAGGACCTGATGGTGTGTCCCCCTCCTGCCTGAAAGTCTGTGCCAACCAACTGACCCCAATCTTCACCCGGATCTTTGACAGATTGTGGACTGGTTCTTATATAGCGCTTTTCTACTCTTCTGAGCACTCAAAGCGCTTTACACAACTTGTGCATTCACCCATTCACACCCACTCATACAAGCACTTCTAAACTCAAGTGCAAACTAATGTACATTTACACACACTCATACTCCGATGGATGCATCGGAGAGCAATTTGGGGTTAGTATCTTGCCCAAGGATATTTGGCATGCAGACTAGGGGAAGCCAGGAATCGAACCACCAACCTTCCAATCAGTAGATGACCTGCTCTACCGCCTGAGCTACAGCCAGGCGGTAGAGAGTGTGGTGTGGTGTGAAGTGCCCTCCACCTACACAGATTTTTTTTCACTTAATACAAGATATTTTTGCTTGAAATAAGTGAAAAATCTGCCAATGGAACAAGTGAAAATTCTCCAGATGCAAGATGCACTGTCTAAAAACAAGTTCATATATCTCACTGAAATGTTACTCTGTAGCTGATTATGTCTTATTTTAAGTGCGATGAGATATTCTTGACTAGAAATTAGACAAATATACTTGGTAAGATTTTGCAGTGTGATGTGAAGAGACAGTTTGTTCCACAGTTTAAGAGCAGCAGCAAAGGCCCTCTGTGCTTTAATCTGGACCTTGGGACACCTAGGAGCATTTGGTCTGCAGACCTCAATGACCTTGAAGGAAGGAACCACTGACACCCGAATAAAGACTATTTCAAAAGTCGAGGCGAAATTAAATTGAAGGCATGGATAGCTCTCTCAAAGTCTCTGGAACAGAGGAATGGCCTTACTATTGCAAGAAGCCGGAGATGAAAGAAACTAGCTTTGATTACAATTGTCATCTTCCCCTCCATCCTGTTATGACTGATGTCGTAGGATTATAGTCTAGTATGCAAATCTCAGTGTGCAGGTGCCTCTCCATGATTGGTGGATCCAGGAGATGGACAATATAGATTGGTTAGCAAGCTGGAGATGACCTATATGATGATGGCACCATAGACTGCCATTCATTCATTCTCCGCTCATCCCAATCAGCAGACCTTTGTAAACATCCCTAGTGCTGCTTGCTAAACAAAGGTATTTGTAGGGGTGGATTGCCTTTTTATTTTGATTATAGTTTTCTCCTGTTTATCTTAGTTAGAGTGGTAAGTTGTTGTCATTTGGTTTGGTTTTTTTTGATTAGGTAAGTTTAGTAAAACCTTCAGATAGGCTGCTTTTGTCTGTTGTTCACCCTGAAGTTATAACCAGCTCCTTCTTAGTGAAACCAAATAACATATTGTAAATAAACCATTGTCAAACTGTACCAGTTGTGTGATTTTTGAGCTTTGATGAGGATGGATCACCCTTTGGTAGGAATAAAATGATTAAATCAGTTTTTGTGTGATTTTTATATACACATTGCAGTTGTGCTTATTAAGAGTCAGCACTCTATGTAATAAAGTTGAAAAGCATCAATTCAGCGCTATGATTGAATTGAATTATTGAGACTGACATGTTGAGTTGCAGAAGGATTTGCAAACATGCTTACACATTATGATTGCTGGGTTTTTTCTCTGAATGTATTATTGTAGGGTCTACCTTAAAATATAAAGTGCCTTGCGGCGACTGTTGTTGTGATTTAGCGCTGTATAAATAAAACTGAATTGAATTGACATCATGACTAGTAAAAGTCAGGGCAGTATTTGTCTGGGGCAAGGGAGTCTGAACAGAATGTCCCGGACTTATATAATAAGCAGAAACAAAAGACTGTGATGGACTTATATAATAAGCAGAAACAAAAGACTGTGAATTGCTAGCTAATATTATATATAGCAAGGTTAGGAAGCGAGGTGTTTTTCTTTCTCTGTCTTTTTCCCAGGAAAGGAACAGATGCGAGACGAGGTCAGACGTGGATGAAGTGTGGGAGAAGGTCCAGTCGGGAGACAGCAGGACTGACAGCGTCATTTCCCAGGTGAAGAAAGTCATAATAATACTTGTTTTTGTTGTGCTATAAAACTGTATTGCCCCGCTTATGGGGTGTTACGGCCCTAGCAGGGCCTCCTGAAACTGCCCTTGTGTGGGTGTGGTGGTGTTCTCTCTCCGCCTCCTCCTCTGTTGCTCCACCCCTCTGCCTTCTCTACAGCACGCACCTGCTGTTCGTTACCCTCGTTTGGCACCTGGACCCAGTCAGCAATCACCTCTCTGAGGTTATATAAGCTGGGGATGAACTGGGTGTGAGGGAGGGTGGTTTCTCTGGTGTCTCTACAATGTGTTTCAGGTGATGGAAAGGCCCTGTTGCATGATTGTCCAGCCTGTGGTGTGAGTAGCTGCTTAAGTGAGTAGTGTGGGCTTGTGTGCCTCAGCAGCAGTAGATCTTGCTGCTGCTAGTTACAGGGTGGGCCTGTGGGCCCCCGGAAGTGCCTCCTCGTGGTGTGGCATTTTTTGTTTGGTTGTTGGGTCCTTTGTTCTTGTGACCTCTTCTTTCTTTTGGTTTTATTGATAAAGCGGCGTTGCCAGCTCTTTAAGATTATTTGTAATAAAACAATAATATATACTGAACACCTCTGTCTGGCTTCCTTTTCATTCCACGCTGGACCCATTTGTTACTGGTCCCCACACTGACACCCCTAGACCTCTTCCTGGGGACGTAACAATGTGGGGGCTCAACCGGGATATGAATGAAAGGAACAGCGATTAAGTTTTGGTGTGTTGTTTGCCGGTCGCTTGTTTAGTTTTATTGTATCTGCTCTCTCCAGTTAGCACAGGGGAATGTCTAGCTGAGCGTAAGCTCCTCCTTCAGGCACTCGTTTTTTATTTTGCCTTTTTTATTTTTTGGAGTAATCCCGGGTGGGGATTAGTTCCCTGTCGGGGGTAGGCTTGTCTGTGTTTTGTGCACCTGATGCTTAGCCTTTAAAATTGCCTCAAGCCTGGTACACTCCAGAAGCTAAGTAGGCTAAGATTTTAGTAGGTAGGTCTGGGGAGAGGGTCAGTGGTATTTTTATTTATTGGTTAACCCTGTGGCCACACATTTTCCACCTGTCTTTGATTTGTGTGTTGGAGGTGGTTCTTTTTTTTATTGTTATTGTTAGCCTAGGGGTAGCTGGCCTGTGTGTTCTTGGCCTTTTTTTTTTGTTTTTGTTTTTAATGGCTACCTTTGATATTGCCGTGTTTACGGCAAACCCTTCGCTTGTCCAGCTGGATGCCTGTAAGAAGAGGGATTTTCATGAGGTGGCATCATTTTATGGCACTGGTGTCTCCACAGCTCTGCGTAAAGCTGAGCTAAAAGCCGCTCTTGTGTCTGGCTTGGTGGAGAAAGGGATAGTGGCCTTTCCAATGTCTGCCAGTCCACCTGAGCATGGTGTAGCATCTCAGCCTGTTCCTCTGGTGCCAGATAAAATTGTAGCTCCCTCGGTGTCTACGCCTGTTGCTCAGGGGCTGCCTGAGGAAAGGCCAATGACACTGCCTCACTTTGAACCACTCTCCATAGAATCATCAGTGGGTTCAAAGCAGGATGCTAGGCTTTGTGTACGCCTAGCTCATCTCCAGCTGGAAAGGGAAGATCGTGAGAGGGAGTTGGAGCTTAGGCGTTTAGAGGCAGAGCTTGCAAGAGCCAGGGAGGTTCAATTGAAAAAGGTAGAGGCAGAGACAACTGTCAAGTTGCAACGGTTGGAACTCCAGCAAGCTTCACTTCCTGCGGTTGACTCCATTCCGCAGGCAGAGGCATCGTTTGATGTGGGGTAAAACAGTCGTCTGGTTCCGGTGTTTCGCGACACTGAGGTTGACAGTTATTTCGAGTCCTTTGAGCACATAGCCACAGCCTTGCACTGGCCACGGGATGCGTGGGCCATCCTGCTGCAATGTAAACTGGTAGGTAAGGCTCAGGAAGTTTGTTCCTCATTGACAGCTGAGGACAGTCTGAATTATAATAAGCTGAAAAGTCCAATCCTGCTGGCTTATGAGCTAGTCCCAGAGGGTTATAGTTAGCGTTTCCGGGGGTTTAAAAAGGGCTAGGTTCAATCCTACCGAGATTTTGCGAGGAAGAAAAGTGTGCTTTTTGATCGGTGGTGTGTGTCCCGCAAAGCTACTGACCTGGCATTGATGCGTGAATTAATGCTGATAGAGGAATTTAAGAACTGCGTCTCCGAGCGCATCACCATATACCTTAGCGAACACAAGGTTTCCTCATTACAGCAGGCTGCGACACTGGCTGATGAGCTTGCCGTCATCCATAAAACCAGTGTGATTAAACAAGACAGACGCAACGCCCTAGTGAAGGCTAGTGAGGTGCCAGCTGCGCAGTACCCGAAGAGTGAGGTACTTGTGTCTCGTCCTAAAGCAGAACGAAAGTGTTTCTTCTGTTTTAAGCCTGGCCATTTAAAAGCAAATTGTGAGGCCTACAAACGGAAACAGTGGATCTTGAGGGCTAGGAGTGTGCCAGCTAGCAAAGCTGATACAGGCGTGGTTTTAGGATCAAAAACAAAGTTCTGTTTCTTCTGCCACAAACCTGGCCACCTGGTTGCTAACTGTTTGAAAGTCCACCCAAAGCAAAAATGGTCCATTTTAAAAGCAGTCAATCGTGGTTCACAAACGGACAAAGTTGCCATTCCGAGGCTACAATTGGCGCATAATTGCTCAGTGGTGTCATTTGGTCACTGTCAGAGGTCGACTAAGTCTGAGCTGCCACCTGTTGACAGTCTTCCAGATGACCTACAGTATGACGGATTGTGTGTGACACAACAATTCAGACCTGCACCTCTGGCTAACCAGCATACCTGTCGCCATGACCTAGCGAAGAAGTGTCTGAAAAGTGTTTCAGAAAGGACACCTCTGTCTGGTTTCTTTTTCATTCCACTCTGGACCCATTTGTTACTGGTCCCCACACTCACACCCCTAGACCTCTTCCTGGGGACGTAACATGGGGTCATCCTTTTTATGAAGCAGACCGTTGGTTCACATTGAGGTCCAGCGTGTTGTAACTTGTAATTTTAACTGCTGAAATGAATTAAATCTTTTAAGAGATCAGGAGTTGGCTGGAGGGGACGGAACAGCCACTGGTCATCTGGACTGACCACAAGAACCTCGAGTACCTCCCAGCTGCAAAGCGTCTCAACTCCCATCAGGCCAGGTGGGCTCTGTTCTTTATCAGATTCAATTTAACCATCACTTACAGACCCGGTTCCCGGAATGTGAAGCCTTTCCCTCACGTGGGAAATCAAGTCACTGATCAGGGACGTGCAGCGGGAGGAACCAGACCCTGGGACTGGTCCAACAAATCGGCTATATGTACCCTCTGCAGTTTGCAACAACGTAATTCAGTGGGCCCATTTGGCTAAGTATTCATGCCGTCCTGGTAAGAACTGCACAGTGTCATTTATGGACCTGTGGGTAGAAGCTTCTATTGAGTCTGTTTGTCTTTGACCTGATGGACCTGCAGCAGATATTGTACAAATGGAAGAAATACACATATTTGTTTAATATGTGCATTGAAGGACACATCCTGGTCAAAAATGACTCCAAGTTTCCTCACAGTGTTACTGGAGGCCAAGGTAATGCCATCCAGAGTAAGAATCTGGTTAGATACCATATTTCTAAGATTTTCAGGGCCGAGTACAATAACCTCAGTTTGATCTGAATTTAGAAGCAGAAAGTTAGCAGTCATCCAGGTCTTTATGTCTTTAAGACATTCCTGCAGTTTAACGAATTCCAGATGTGAGTGAGGAGGCAAAATTATTAACAAGATAATCGACCTCTGTTGGAGTAGCGTTCAGGTAGCTGCTCTGCTCTGTGTTGGTACAGGGCATTGAAGATAACAGTGGGTGGATTATATTCTTAAACTTAGTTACAGCACTTTCAGAAAGACATCTACTGTGACAAAGTCTACTCTCCACTGCTGTGTAATCAA
>VUQG01030792.1:0-16651 GCA_015106755.1 Etia nguti | reverse complement strand
GACGGCCCTTTGGTGGCCCAGATCTGCTTTGCCAGAGGTGGCCCACACATGGGCCAGCACAAGGTCAGTTGCAGACACACTGGTGGTCCTGTGCTGGCCCATGTGTGGATTACCTCTGGCAAACCTGATCTGGGCCACCAGAGGGCCGTCATTCTTTGCAGTATGTGGGCCATGTGTAAGTTGTGTGCAGCCACGGGCCAGTTATAGACACACTCCTGGCCCTGTGCTGGTCCAGAACAATTTCAGCTCTAGCCCCAGATGTCAGCCTAATGTGTACCTTAATCAAGCCATGTAATAACAACATGTGCTGGAACATATTAGTGCAAAAGTAACATGACGAAACACTGTTCGGACAGTGAATGGACTGATTCTTATATAGCATTATTCTACTCTCCCAGATTACTCAATGTGTTCTATACAACATGCCACATTCACCCATTTTCTCTAAACTGAGTGCTTCCTAACTACAGTCACACTCTTGACATGCAGACTGGAGGAGCCAAGAATCGAACCACTAACCTTCTGATCAGTAGGTGACCTGCTCTACCTCCTGAGCTACAGCCACCCACTGGTAAACATGAGTAAACCCTCACTAGGTTTTGGATAAAGTGTACACTCACAAACCTGTCAAACCTGCATTTGAAACGTTGGCTACCATAGCAGTGTAGTATTGCAACAAGGCATTTGGGTCTTCTAACTAAAATAAGAAAATAGGAACATAAATAGTGCCATCGTTGCCAGACCTGGCCCACATCTGGTTGACATACACCCTGCCATGACACCAGTCAGTCAGAAGTGCCAGCTTGATGCCGGATCCGGGCCAGACCTGTTTTCTATGAGCCTGGGCCACATAAACCAAACCACAATCAGGCCAGATGTGGCATGCCATCACATAAACAGTGGCATCATTGCCAGGCCTGGCCCATATCTGGAAGACATACCACCTACCATGCCAGAAGTCAGCCAGCAGTGCCGGCTTGACACCAGATCCGGGCGAGACCTGTCTGCTATGTGGCTAGGTTCTCTCATGATTCTTCAAGTGAGAAAGCACTCCAGTAATAATCCAGTGTCTGCTGCAAAAACTGCCTGGACTAATTTCCCCCTCCTGTCTCACAGAGTTACTCATCCAAGCTGTGATTGCAGTTTGCACATTTCTTCGTCATTCCAGAGTCTTTGCTGATTAATGAATGTAAGAAAAAATGTGTTTTGTCTTGTGTTGGATGCTGCTTCAGAGTTCTAAGACTTCTTAAACTTAGACTTACCTTTAATGGTTATGACATGACCAGACTCTTACCCCAAACATAATGTGGCAGGTTAGAATTGCAGCATACGGCACTGTGCCTCAGTAAGAAGCTAACCACCATCCTAACACTGAAAACCTGAACCTGAAAGGACCTCAGTAGGGCACATTTCCATGAACTAAAGTTGCAGGGTGACTGACTGACTGATAGACATTGCTGTGCCTAGAGTCACACTGCTAGTGGGACCAAAACTTTTCGGATAAGAGTCAAACTAAACTGTTCTCAATCCAAAAGTTCTTCACATCAGATCAACTTCACCAGAAGTTGTGCACATTGTGTCACTGTCCAAATAATTCCTGTCACATATTATGTGCTGCCCTGTTCTGACAGACAGACGTAATCAAATCCAATTATTCCACTTCTCCCTTTGCTCCCCATTAGTGCTCATCTCCCATTCTCCTCTCAATTTCCCTTCCTGCAACAAAACATTTGAATGACAATGGCATAGTCCAAACACCAGCAACAGACACACTGCTCCTGCTCTTCTGCTATGCCTCTCTCGCCCTCTCTCCTTTCCACACGTTCTCCTTTCTGAAATCGATAGAAAGGAAAACAAAATGACAGGGTTTCATATCACTGCTGTGATACCCCGAGACTACACAGGGAAATGACTATTTCCACACACAAAAGGCTCCATTACTGCCAGGTGACCTCTCGTCATTGTGTTCCTTAACCTCCGAGTTAGACACCCCAGAATCGGCACGTCGGTGTGTGTGTTGGCAGGCGTGTTTGTGTGTGTTTATGTGTGACTGAGCGATGTAATTGTGTCTGTACCAGAGCTCCTCATGCAGTGAGAAGGAATTCATCCTGTCATTCATCCTCAGGTTTTTTTTCCTCACCCTCTTTTTGCTGTCATGTTTGCAATGACTGCGTGGCCTTCTATTTTTAGCCATAAGACTTCCAGCTTTAAAAAAAAAAAAAAGTGCCAGAGGCAGTGCTAATTATATTTTGCTTTGTCCATTGAGACATAGGTGCAATTACTTATGAAAAAAAATATCCTATTGGTAGGTAAGACACTTTATTCTGTATATCCACAATGGACAAATTATTGAAGTGCATCTACAATGCACTGCCTCTGTGCACATTAACATATAAACAAGTAATCTTTGGTATCTGTGAATACACACAAAGATTTAATAGATGTACTGTAACAATACTGATTGATTGTTTTGCAGCATATTTTTCTTTCTCTGCTTTCTGTTCTTCCACCTTTCTCCACTTTTATCCCCCTTTCTTCCTCTGTTACTGCTTCGCTATTATTGTTTTTCTTCCATTGTCCTCCAAGTCTAAGTGGATTTATAATGTACATTAAGGACAGTATTAGCATCCACCCACTGTATATCATACATTCATATTCACATTATGCATGTTTAAAGTTTAAAAAATTCAAAAAGTAAGTCAGAGTATATTCAAGTAATCCCTGTGGGCCAAAAGCTCAGGCTTTCTGCTTTTAACACTTGGTCTTAACGCATGATGTAAAAGCAGCCACCCAAATATGGTAATCTAAAGTACACAGCTCTGCCTGAGACTACAGAAATCTCACCTACCTGCTGTTCATACCTCTGCATATGAGGGGCAGCCAATCAGAAGAAAGTTGGCATTAAAACATGTTGGAAAAGAGCTCAAACCAGCCTGTTTTACACACAAAAGATTATTAGAATGATCGTAAACTGTGAATCATACAAAACTATACTAATTACGTGATGTGCATTTCCTGGAAAGTGTAACTACCCATTGGGGTTGCAGTGGCTGAGGAGATACCACAGGAAGCTTTCTGGCAGATTCGGTTGCTGGTGCTTCCACCTTCTAGTTTCCCATTCTAATGGAGGTTGGTGATAATGGAGATGTCATGCACCAAGTTGTTGAAAGACTCAGTGTCAATAATAACACATGTGTTGTCAATTTGCTCATCAGGATTATCATGTTCTCAGTAAAAAAAATAACTGCAACACGTTCATTATTTAGAAACAGTTATTTCTCACGAGACTAGTGTCCTGTGGTGTTTGGCTCCAAAACAAATAAGTGTAATTTCTCTGAAACAGGGTTGTCAGTAATGAGGTGAGGTAAAATACATTGTAGGCAATTCAACTAAGACCTTGTATTCTGATTAGAATTGGTTTAAAGCCGCAAAGAGGATAAAAAGCGCTCCATATAAACATCTCAATCAGGCCAAAATCAACCAAGCAGATTCGGAGAGGTGAAATAAACATTTTCACAAACAATTTTCCAAAAATGGCAGCGTCAAAGTTGAACCGGTGCTTTGCAAAGAGCAAACTCTTAAAGACTGAAGAAAAACACATGATGGTAGCTACTGTGCTGAAGAGACGATAGATAACCATAATCAGGGAACCGATAGCTGTTAAAGACAAATGAATGACATTTTCATCACTATTTTGCATGTCACACTGTTACGATTAAATGTGCCGGATCACCTGTTTAAATGTAAACAGAATCTTCAATCAGAGGATTATAAATCAGAAGAAAAAATGATGTATGTGCGTTCACACTGTGTGCATACTAGTACACTGTCTCTTTAAATGACAAAGGAAATCCCATCCATTGATTGAGTCATCCATCCATCATCCATCCATTTTCTTGTGCTCATTAGGTGTTAAAAAAAAAAGTCTAATACGATCAAATGAGTAACGTGCAATACATTAGTCCAGTATACACTTTAATATAAACCATCAACTTTACCATTCTACTACAAGATTCCCTCTAATATAAATGCAGCTTTTTTTTCTTAGCTTCATCCCTTCCTCTTCCTTGAGATATCTCATCCTTCCTTCCCACCCTCTGCTCCTCCTCCTCCTTGTTGGTCCATCTTTCCCTCTGTCCCTTTCCCCCCACCTCTGTTTCTAACCACTGCCTGTTCTTCTTGGCCTTCCACTTCTGCTTTTCCTTGGCTTCTAATCCTTCTTCCATTACCTGCTTTCTCCTCCTCCGTCATACTCACACCATTGTCCTCCTCTCTTATCCCTCTTTGCCACCTTCTCTCATCCTCCACCTGGCTTAAGCTCAATCCATCAAAGAGCTTTAACGATAAAACATGCAACCATTTTCCTACTCTTAAGTCTTCACTGTAATCTGTTTTCTTTAATGATACGTGTTTGTTAATTTGTTTGCGAACGCGGCGATGATAAACACGAGCAGCCTTTAAGTGTGCAGTTTTAGAAATGATGAAACTTTCTCCCGACATCTTGGGAGGCAAAAGAGGAATAATGATGCGGGGATGATATTTGTGAAAGTAGATGCACTCGGCTCTTGCTCGGAGCATGTTCATTCATTTACTATAACCATGCAGCGACTGAGTGACTCGGAATAGTAGTGTCGCTGCTAAGTGGAACAGAGAAGGGGAGCAGCTGGGCGAAATTCACCTGCCACTTCCAATGTGGATCAGAAATTGCACTCACACCAGCAAGTTCTTCTCCAGCAGTGGGAAGAAAAAAATTAAGGGAAACAGAAGGACAGAGCATGCTGTAGCCATACAAATCACAGACAGTAGATTGAATGGGGGGCAGTGATGGAAATGGGAAATGGTCACATTCTTTGAGACCCGCTGTGTTTGATAGACAGCGTTTCATGGTCTGCTGAAGATGAAGCAATGGGTGTAACACACTGATTTACAGCAGCCGTAACACTGACAGAAGCCATAAGAGAAACTTAGTCTGCTGGAAGTATTTTATTCTTTAAAATCGATGAAACACGAAGTAGCAGTGCAGTTTCATTATGTCCCAAAGTGTTTAGCAAAACATCATGCAATATTTATTTGTATATTTTGAGAGAAATATATGTTTTTTTACAATATCTTTTATGAAAAAGTTAGTCAGGTTGGATGGTGGGTGCCCGGCGTCCATAACTTTGACACTGACTTTGACTTTGTGCTTGCGTCCTCAGTGCCTGTGTTCACTTGGGTGCATGCAACAAAAACTTTGGTTCGAAAAAAGCATTTTCCTTTCAGATTGATACTAATAGAGAAAACTAAGTGACTGGCAAGTGGCTGGATTTCCCAAAATGTACTGAAATTCTGAGCTTCCTAAATTCCAAAAACAAGTTGGCTTTAGCTTCAGTTCCAAGCAGCAGATATGTCTAAAGAAACAGTTGGCAGCAAAAACATGGGGATAAATCCACGATAAACATTTTACAGATATGTTCAATAAAATTCTTTCTCTAACTATGATGATTAAAAAATGTAAAAATGTCATTTCCAAAAGGGATTTAGTTTTAAAATACTCTAAATTTACTTTGTTATGATATATTTAACTGTAGGTCATTGTAATTTTGAAGTATCACTTCCCCTGGCATTATTATCTGTTGTTAACCCACAGATGACTGAACAAGATGGTTTTATATTAGAAAATTTTGTCTTGCTTTTTGTTCTAGTTTCCAGGATTGTACTGTTGAAATGATTAGCAGTCATTATATTCTTTGTGCCGCTGCATTTCCTCATCACTGTTTGCGTCTTCTCAGCTGATTTCACTGTTTGCCCCCAGTGTGCAGTGACGCTTTCCTTCGCAGGGAGGCAGTGCTGTGTTATTCACACATTGATGGGAGCCACAAAACAGGCTGCAAAGAGCCTGCATCCCAAAGACTGACAACAGATTGCTAATGTACAATATATAAACTCACAGATAATCACAAAGCTCCTAATTTTACAGAGAACCTCCTCTCCATCTGTGACCGACCAGCCCTGCTTTGCAACCTCTGAGCCCATCAACATGGCTGCTGAAGCAGTCCCAGTAGCTGGCCTTGTCAGCACAAGACTAGAGTATAATGGCATGCTACAGGTGAAATGTGCTGTATCTGAAGAAGAAAGTAGTTGATCTGCAGACTTATATTCTTTCTCTTCATGTGCAGAAAATAAAATCTGCAATATTGCAGAAGAGGAATGTAGAGAGAAGATCAGAGAAGAACATCAGTAATTTCTTTTGGGAGACACAGGGAAAAAGAAAAGTTGGTGTACTGGATAAGAACCTCATAGTATAAATGTTGTAAATATTGGGTCAAGCTACAGACAGAAAAACAGGTTGAAAAACAACAAATCAGACAGGGAAAAATAGACAGCTGGTCAGTCATTCAGACAGACAGTTATACGGGAGGGACATGCTTCATCATACGCAGACAGAAAGTCAAGACAGCCATTATGCTTATACTGAAGAGCCCGTCGCTCAGTCGCTGACAGCAGTATATAATGCCACGCAGACAGAAACAATTCAGCAGGCCGACACACTGATCTCTGCACAAACTTGCAAGACAGGCAAGTAAACACTGTGCATCCCGGATCAGCTCATTTTAAAGGGGGCACAATCAGGCAAGCGGCAGCTGGGACCGGCCATCAGGGAGAAATGTGGGGCCGCGCTGCCCCAATATATCCATGCAACATTAATATTTCAAAATTGTTTTTCTGGGAATTTATAGTCTGGCTAGCTTGGGTTGTTGCCCTCCATCACAAACAGTCACCTAAATGTAGCAGTGGAGGTTTGAGTTTTTTGTGTAAAATGATGATTGTTTAGCGGTTACAAAAAGGAGACAGTGGCATACATTAGTGTTAGACAGTATCTATCTATCTATCTATTAAAATTCAAGTTGATTCCATCCATGTTATTAAATCCTGCATTACAGCCAAACAAACTAAGAACAAACTATATGAAGATGTCATATAGGAGGAAGTATCACAAAAGACTTGTGCTAAAATTCCCTTTAATTCCCATGTGTGTATTAGTGTATAACATGTCTCCTCAATTAACATGAAAAACAAAAGCAGTCAAAGCAGCGAGGGAGGTGTTTTCAAACTCACTGTTTTGTCCAACTAATGAGTCAAAAATATTCAATTTACTGTCGCATATAACAAAGAAAGGGGAAAAAACAACTTTGGAAACTTAAAAAAAAAAAGACACTTTACGCCTAAAAATCAGTCCAGTATAAATAAATATCCAACAAAAGCACCCTGTCTGACTAACAGAGCGTAAGAGAGTGTCAGCAGTCAGCTCTCCGTGTAAACACTGACTGGACAACATAATCTACATGCAGTTGTGGTCAGTGCGGTTTCCAATAAAGGAGAAGCAGCTGTGCGCCGTGACGCGCGCGCGAACACAGGGAGAGAAAGACAGAGGGGGGTGGGGGGAGGAGAAGGAGAGATAGGGCGCGCGACAGATCTCATCTCTCAAAATCAGCCAGTTAGTATCACAAAACACAAGAAGCGCAGGTGATCTTCAAACGTTCCGCTGTTTGCCTCCACCTTCCAAACTGACTTTCGCACCAAACTTCCGTCAGACGTCCAGCATGAGCGGAGGCAAACACCATGGATGTGCCACATGAGGCGGACCGGAGAAACTGAAACCACCGCTCAAAGTTTTCCCGTAGAAATCACTGTGACTCCGACAAAGCAAACAAACAACTTTATCCGTGTTTTTCTCAAACACATCACTTGTCGTCTGCCACTTGGGATTGCTTGGATTCCGCGGTGTGTCTTTATATGTTCAGCTGGGGAGACGCGTAGCTTTTCGGCGTGGTCCGCTAAAAGGAAGGTGACATGCAGGTTCTCAGCTGGACCATAGTTCTCCTGAGCCAGTGGATCCTACGGAAGGTGAGTTTACTGTCATACCGAGAAAAGGGAATTAAAATGTGTGTTGATCCACGGAGATTTAGATGATTTCGTAGGGAATCATCTGCCCTCTTCCTTTAGAGGTTTAGTTTCCTAGAGATCACTCACCTGAGAAAATGATGCAAGCAATAACCTTTTACTATTTCCTCGTAAGAAATCGGATTTTCTTACGTGTAAATCCTCCAGTTACTCTAACTTGGCTTAAAGTTATATCTTCAAAACACCAGTTTAGCCACCAAACAGACAACAGGACGCCTGTTCGGAGGCTTGATTTTGTTTTATTTGACTGCAGAAAGGGTATGGTGACTTTTGCCCGTCTCCAAAAGGCGCAGATTTCTGCTGTCTGAGCATTTCCCCTATTAAGAAGCCCCCCTCCTTATCTAGTTGTCTATTTGTGCTCTTAGCAACTTCCTCTAATTTTCCTTCTGAAGTTAAACGCGCCCGTGGCTTCTTTTATTATCTCGTCATCGCTATGGCAAAGAGTTTGTGCGCCTAGTTTGGCTGCTGCTGCAGCTGCAGCTGCTGCTGTGTGTGGATGAATATGCGCGTGCATGCACAGGCGTGCTCAGTCGGCTGTGCACATTATATTAGAGTTTCTTCTTTTTATTCTTTACACTGACTGTAATAATGCACAGACTTCCACACATGACAGAGTACAATACAGTACAACAGAATATAATAGAAGGCTGGCTGTCCCAGCAGATACACAGCATCTGTGCTCAGTGTGTCTTTGGCCTCAGCTAAATAAAAGAGAATAAAAACATGACCTTTCACCATATTCTTCCTCTTCTCCCTTTTCCCTACCTGTGACTCCTTCATCTTCCTCTTCCTCTTTGCTCAATTTAGTTTTTATCCAGTTTGGATCTTTTTATCACTATAATAAGCAGCTTAATGCATCTACAAATAGAGTTTGTTTTTTAAATAAAAAACTGTGAAACTGTTTTGTCAAAATTTCAAAATGATCAAACATTTAAATTAGCTTTAAAAAAACAAACAAAAAAAAACTTAATGCTGTGAAGTCTTAAAGAAGTAATATTAACAGGCAAATGCCCCTCGATTTAAGTGACAAAGTGTATGAAGAGCTGAGAGGGCAGGTGGGTGAAAAACCTTGAGTTCCAACAGATTTGCCTCGTGGCCGACAATAACCAATATTCTCTCCAAGCAAAAAAAAAAAAAAATGACTCAAAAGTGACTGGGGTGTTTTGTGATTTATTTTTTTTAAGACATTTTGCTGTTGGCAGATTGGGGTTAGGTTGTATTGTGACAGGTAATAGCCCCTGCACTTCTTTTGAAGATTGAATGCAAATCATTTCACCTGCCAAGTAGGACCGCTAAGGCTCATCGTGAGAGTGCCACTAGATTCAAGTATTAGGATTGACTTGGTAATAGATTAAATCAACCATGCTTTTCTGTAATGTGCCATTTGAAATTGTTGTGATAGAGACGAAGGAGGACAGAATCTTGTTTGTTTTCACCAAGTATGCCGTGTAGATGATACAGTGATTTGGCTGGCATAATATGACGAGTTGCCTCCTTGGGAGCACTATTAGGTTGAGGGATTAAGGAGTGATGAGCTAAAGGAGGCAGTGAAGAAGTGAAGGCAGGTGAAAAATTGGGTAAACAGCAAGGAGGCATGAGGGAAAAGACAAGTCAGCAGAAGGAAAGAGAGGGCTACGCTAACCACACCTCTAACTTAATTTGACCACCTTTAATGGTCTATTAGAATAACTTAAAGGGCTATTTAAGTACATGTGTAAGTGCATAAGTGAGTTTGCAAGGGAAGACAGGGAGACAGAGCGAGAGAGAATCGGAATTCTCGCAGGATACCTTAAACTCATTTTATGTTTTTTGACAGCATTTAAAATGTAAAACCTATTTTGTAGATCATTTCCATAATGTCTTTAAAATGAATTTGCTTTAATGTATTTGAATGGGTGGTTTCTCATATTCATGCAAAAAAGAAAAAGAAGAGAAACCTAATAAAACAGTTGCACTTCCTTCATAATATGTCCTCTGCTGCGATATTATAATTTTTTCCACCTTGTGCTTTGAAATGATAGCTACAGTAACAGCACTACAAAAGAAGAAAAGATGTGTGAAAAGCTTCTTTACTGTTTTATGCTCCCTGTAGAAACAATAGCATTAGCCAGCATCTCAACCTGACAAAATCCTCTTATCTCCCCCCATAAAACAACTAGCTATATACCCCAGGGATATTTCAGAAACTGAGTTGCTTTAATTTCATTATATATAGTCCTACTTCCTTTGCAATCAAGTCTCATGTATTCTGCATAGCTTTGCGTTTCCTTAGTCTCCGTAAACGTGTGTGAGAAATGCAGCCGAGTATGTTTCCATGCCTCAAGTGCGTGCCTACATATTATTCACTTATTCGCGCCATTGTGGGGGAAAAAACTGGGCTATCATAAACAGCAGGATCAGATGAATTTCCATCAGGGATTAAAGCTGGTGGTTGGTGGTTTCCTTCCCACTTGCTGTCTTTTTGTCCATCCTTCTGGCCGTCTGCGGATCATCTGAACTATCAAGCAAACAGGAGCCACCACTGGCCTGTAATCTGCACAAATTATACCCTCTATTTACAAAGCGATTAGATATGTAATCTGATAAAACATGATGACTGAAGCAATCACATTACTGCTGTATCTGTTGCCTCTGAAATTATTCCCTGAGATCAAACAATTCTTTAACCTACAAAAATGGCACAGATTCATACTGTATTTTAATTTCTTTAATTTCAGTTCTAGTTTGCTTAAGGTCAACCAATGATCCATTTTATTAAATTTGATTTCTCCTTTTTCAACAGCACCATGCCCCATTTTTGACAAACCATTACTTTTGAAATGAGTCATCCCTTGCTTGATGCAGTAAACACCTCGGGCTTTGTATTAGCCTTAAGGAGAGGGAATTTAAATGTGCGAAGATTGATGTAAAATAAAACATTACATAGATTCTACTTTGCATAAAACCACAATCATCATTGTTTAGTTGTTGGAGCTCACGTAAGACTGTAAATGCAAGCTTGATTGTATTTTGATCATTAAATTATTGCACTGTTTTTAAAATTTTGCAGAGGTAAAGTTGGGTACTAACAACCTTAAAATCCCGCTAGTGTTATGAAAACTCTAGATGATCCACTTATGACAAATGGAGGCAAGCAGCAGGCAGAAAATCACTATAATGGTGCCAAAATTAAATTACAAACAAAGTGTACAACGCTCTGTTTGGCAGACAGCTCAGATACATGTGGAGTTACAAGAAAGGAAGCATTATGTGTGAAATTATTGATAAGGCAATGGTATTATTTTTAAGATGCACGAAAAGAGAAAGCCAGAACATGCTGCAGATTCTGGAAAAAGCTGCTGCTCTTCTCACGGCTGAACAGGCCTTTGCGGGTGTTTGGTTCTTTTTCTGTCAGAGCTTTCAGTTTCTGTTTGACATGCAGATAGAAAAGATGACCCTGGGTCAGGCTTTCAGTTACCTTTCGTGCACTGTGAATTTATTTTTCCAAAGTTTTTTTTATGTAATTTAATCCAGTTTTATTTATATTGTGCCAAAATTACAAGAACAGTTACCTCGAGGTGCTTGCAACCTTTGAAGCCAAAGCACAACACAATCTTTAATATAATATTCAACTCTCAATGCTGATGATCATTAATTGTGGGGAAATATGTTCAGTTGCTTAAGTAAGAGTTGTGATACTGACAACAGTCATGCATGCATGTAATGAGCTTCAAATAAAGTATTCAGTAAAAGTGCTCATAAAAAAGAAAAAGGATCCCCGCAAGAAACAATCTTTTTTATATTATTCTACTAGATTATTGTTACACATGCATTAGTATTTAAGCAGGATTTTACTTTTTGCTGAACCAGTTTCATCTATACAATCATTTTAATCAATATCAGTTAATCACATCTTTATTAACTGATCAGTTGTGGCCTGCAACTTTAAAGTAACTACAGCTGGAAGTTGCATATAATGAAGCAAGTTGCAAGTAAAGTTGCAAAAAATGGAAATACTACAGTACAAGTTAATCACAGAACAGCCCTGAAGTGAAAATACTCAGTTATATATCACTGTCACAAAGGTTTATTTTCATGCAAATGTTATTTTACTTCACAATTTCTATTTTTGTGTTGTTTCATGTAATGGTTGTGTCATCACAGTTGGTGAATTTGCATTCAAACTTTGTTATGCAAGATTTCTAAGACTTAGTTAATTTCCCCGGTTCTATGTTTTCTGCCATTTTTAGTTCTGAGGATAAAAATATGGTCATGCTGCTATGAGTTGCTGCTATTTCACAGGAAAGTGATCCAGGTTTTCTTTAAATTCATATACACAACTAAAGCATGTGTCTTAAAAAAGCACAGGTTTCGTGTAAGTGTGAAAAAATCTAGTATGGAAGCTGTTTTTAATGTATATTGAGCCGTAAATGGCACGTCACCTCATTTCATTACTCAGTGGCTTCATTCTGCCAGTCTGAAGCAGAACATGCGAACAGACTTTTTCCAGCAGAAGAGAAATATCAGGGAAGCAAAATTCAGGGTTCCCTTAAAGTTCTAAAAACTTTTTAAATAAATTTGAAATATCAATATTTTTGCATGTGCCAATCCTGTTTTACACTTACTTAAAACGAAACTATAATCGTGTTAATTTGTGAATTAAACACAATTTCAAAATTCCCAAAGTTTTTGTTAATAGTTAAACTCTCACTCTGATTGCCACCATCATAGTACAATCTGTTCAACGATCAGTAATAAGGTGAAAAGGTTTAGTCATTAAGAGCGAAAAACTGTGAATAAGTTGGAGTGCTATTTGAATGAAACGAGAAACAATTTTCCTTTCTGTTTAGTTGTTGTTCATTTTTTTTCTATTATAGGTGAAACATTTAAATTTTTTTGCCTCATCATTATCAGTAAAACTATCAGTACCATGCAGTTGTGTATCGTTTTACTGTATTGATGGTGCTAATTCTGCTAGCACTGTTAGCTTTTCTCTGCAGAAAAGAGAGAGGAAGAAAATAATATAGCATGTAGGTATTGGTAATTAAATACAAATAAAGCTAAACTTCAATTATTAATAAAATGGAACAGATTTGCAGTCATATTTTAACAAACTGATAAGTTAATAAATTAAAAAAAAATTAAAAACACATAAAATCAGCAGAAAAATGTACATTTTGTCCGCTGCATCTTGAACCAAATCCTGGCCTATTCGGCTGACTGGTGTCCTTAAAGCTGCGCCTCCAGCATTGCTAAAAATACCAGCAAAGTGAAAATGCAGGACCCATCACCTGAAGTATTTGAACGTTTATAAGACTAATGCATGCTGATACAGTGACGTTAGTTTGGCTGTTTGCTGGTTCTTGTATCAAATTGAGGGCTTGTGCAACAACTGCATGTGTAAACTGGCTAAAATCATCTGTTCACACTTTTAATAGTACCCTGTAAAAGATCAGATGAAATTTAACTCTTGGTGTATTTGCTCTGTGTTTATTCCATGTCTGCTGTTTTCTACAGTTATTCCAAAAAAACAAATTTTTAATTAAATTAACTAGGACAAGCTACTTATAGTAAGAAACAAAAGCAGTTTTGCATGAAATAAGCCGGTTTCTCTGTTGAATTTTACAAACTAGCCCGCAGCTGTCAGAGGAGTCTTGCTTTGGTTTAGACTGACTGGGCTGTGAATGCCAGATGGTGGGCTTTCACATTACTGCAAATAACACTGGCAATCGGTTGAAGCTTTTATGTTGGAAAGAAACACATGGAAATCAGAGAGGCAGAAGAAGACAACTTGAATAAATTCCCCCTTTTGTGTCTCGTCTGGTCTCTTCAGGAAGCTCAAGTTAATAGAAAATGGTAAACACGATGTCTTTCGTATGGTAACAGTTTAAAGCATCATGGGAGATATGACAAAATGTGTTTCCATTGGTTTAATGTTTGGTGATTCACTATCTTTACTGGCTCAATGAAACATATCTTACCATGTTCCTGTGTCAATCTGAATTCAGCAAATGAGAGTTTAATAACTGAAAAAGGCTTTAGTGCTGCTGATTGCATGTACAGTTTTCTCTTTCATAAAACACTAATGGGGAGTTTGGGGAGGTTATTCAGTAATAATTCACATCATTCTTTTGTATATAACATCATAATCTGCAAATTAACACAGTTGTTAAAAAAAATACTGTAGGATTTTTTTCTCCTTAAATTATAGAAACTGTGTTGTAGGGTGTATTTATGTTTTTTTTTTAAAAACCCACAAAACCATTCAACTACTACTAAAAAAAACATGAAGTTAATATGGTTTAAAAAATGAAAATTAGTAAAATGTTATTTATATTGCACATTTAAGAAAAAACAGCAAAAATACTTAAACATTAAAACAAAGCATGTTTAATTAGATGAGTTTTAGCTGGTTTTTAATATGCTGTTATTTTAAAATAAAATGTTATGTGTACTTACAATCTAACTATATCCTAAAAGAAGGTTGACATATAACATGGATTAGAGAAGCAAAGGCATTCCTTTATTCATTCAGACCCTGGTGAGACAAACACACAGCAACACACAGCAAGGCAGTAAGTGTTCCAACCAACATGTCACAGTGTAAGCTTTAAAATTAGCACAAAATATCCCTGACCTGTTGCTGGAAAAGTGACTTCTTGAGCTTCAGTGAAAACGCGGCCAAACAGAGAGAAGCAGAACACTGGGCTGCACATCAGACCATGCGACCCAGGTTTCACTGCCAGGATAATCTGGAAAAGAAGGCCTGTGGACAGCTGCTGCCTTAGCCCCAAGAGGGTCTCACGTCTCCCGGCCCAAGCTACCGTCCAGGCTCCGATGCTGATCTTTGTGTAACTGCCAGCTTGAGTGGTGGAGGATGTGGCGATAATGGAGATAGCTAGAGGTTTTTGGTGTGAAACTGTTTCTTGTTCTATTTTCTGTCATTATCATTTTTGTTTTCTCACAGTCTTTTATAGTGGCTCAAAGTTTGTTTGGTCTGTATCTCCCTTTTGCTCTATACCCGAGTGAAGGTGAGAAGGATGAGGGCAGAGCGGGCAAAGCACATATGGAGGTCCGGGTCAAGATAACCACACCTGATCTTTCTTGAACTGATCTCTAGCCACACTGCAGAACACACACTCACACAGCATTTTAATTCATCCCCGCCTATCTCAATGGAAGGTCTATCATTATTACAATAGTACTGTGTATGACTCACCAAGCTATGTAGAGCGACAGTGGAAAATTGCTCCTCCAGAGGAGTTGGTTGGTAGCTTAGGAAAAAAAAGGTGGTGGTGGGGGTCTGAGGAGCTGATAACATCAATTTGAAAATATTCCTCGTAATCTGTTGGCTGTAAATATGTGCGACACAGACGTGCATGCAAAGAATGGACCTGTGATAAAATGGATTATCCCCAAACACTCGCATTTACAGCTGAGAGTTGAAATTAAGGAATGCAGGGCATAAGGCTTCATGATTGTTCCGTGTTGTCATCACCAACGTGGGCTTACACAAAGCTTATTTATCACACAGCAATTACCACTGAGGTGTTACAGCTATGATGGCAGGGAGGAGAAAATGAACACTTAGCTGAAGCCGATAAAGGGACGCTACAGCTGGGTGTGTCGAGACCCTGTAACGCATCTGCCAAGAGGGCAGACATCCATCACTGTGCGGTGTCCTGACCGGAGGAGAAGGGCAGCTGGAACTCCATCACTTTATCCATCACCTCCTTTTTTTCTAATGGCAACTTTAATTCAGAGTGAGACCAAAATGTTTGAGTGCATTCTTTTAAATATTGAGGTGGACTTATTTAGGAGTTACTTTTTTCTGGTGCACATTAAACATGCTGTCTGCTCAGATTTGTATTTTAATTATTTCTTAAGATACTCCCCGGTTTAAAACATCTCCCAGTTTTATGACGGGTTATAAAGTCTTTGTTTGTCTTTCTTGTTTTTAGTCATGCTAGCAGTCAATCCACCACTTTGCTGCGAACTAAAATATCTCAGCAACTATTAGATGGATTGCTATGACATTTTGTACAGACATTTGTGGTCCCGATAGGATGTATCCTAAAGACTTTGGTGATCCCCTGACCTTTCTTTAAGCACTGTCATGAGGCTGACATTTTCCTTTTTAATGTAATATCTCAACTATACGATGGATTACCATGAAAAACACACAATAATATCAGTATAAGGATGAAATATTATCACTTTGGTGATTATATAACTTCCCTTAAAGCTCCACATCGGGTCAATAAGTTAATTTGATCAATGCTTTGAATTATGAGCAAGTGAAACTAGTGACATTCCCATCAGTCCCAACTGTGTCTTGTATTTAGTGAGAATACCGTATTTTTCGGACCATAAGGCGCACCGGATTATAAGGCGCACTGTCGACAAACGGGTCTGTTTTCATACATAAGGCGCATTAAACGAAAACAGTCAGATAAGTCAAACTTTACTCAACTCATTCCTCTTGCTTCCTGCACTTCCGTACCATTGATTCATTAATGTCGAATTCTCTGGCAGCTGCTCTATTCCCATGTTGTTCCAGTGTTTTTCTAATTTTTGCTATGTAACTTTGCACTGTCCACTTTCTGCTGTAACAAAACACATTTCCCACGTGTGGGACTAATAAAAGTTATCTTACATTAATGACTAACCTCGTATTGTGGATGGATTCTCTCAGATGTTCTCCCCTACTGAAGTTTGGTCCGTTTAC
>VUQG01030787.1:0-10420 GCA_015106755.1 Etia nguti | reverse complement strand
AAGTCCAGTATTATAGAATGAAACCAAAGATCAAACCCTGTTTTCAGGTCCAGAACATGGGAATAGAGCAGCTGTGAGAGAATTCAACATTAATGAATCAATGGTACGGAAGTGCAGGAAGCAAGAAGAATGAGCTGAGTAAAGTTTGACTTATCTGACTGTTTTGTTTCGCTTAATGCGCCTTATAATCCGGAAAATACGGTAACTTCTACCTTCCTTTAGCATGTCCAGAAGTCCAACTTTTAGTGCGATGGTTATCTTCCTCTGCCTTTTGGGTGCTACCGCAGGTGCCTTTGACGGTGCAAAACGTTTCACCGACATTGTTTTTGTTGGGGAGAAAACTTACAAACATACAGTGCAGCACTTCAGAGTCACACTGCTAGAGATCGAAGATTTATGTACATTTGACAAGCTGAACGCATTCTGTACTGTACAGGAGACACGGCACGGAGGAGATTGATTGGCAATGGTCTACAGCCAATCAGGACGCAGAACACAATGTGCTGTAAAAAAAGCAAAAAAAAGCAAAATTGCACACAAAAAAAATCCGCGAAACAGCGAGGCCGCAAAAAGTGAACCTCGTTATAGCGAGGGACCACTGTACCGCGGATGTAAACGGATCAGCTGGAATTTGTTTCAGTAGCAGGGAATTTCATTCTTTTCTACTTCAGAGGCTTCCACTCTGAAACTGAAAGTATATAACACTGGAATCAGTCCAGCAAACACAATTTTATCCTGACGACACTTGTAGTTTTCCTGCTGATCATGAGAGCTCTGCCTCCTAAGACCCGGAGTGTAAACAGCAGCGTTGAGGTTAATTGTTCAGATGGACGGCTGCCGGGGGGGGGCTCGCTCGCTCTGTGAATTATATTGTCTGAGTTGTAGGTTTGCATTCGTCACCATGACATCGATGTTTCTGTCACTGCAGGAGTTACTTATTTGGCAGCTTATCATGTTTCTCAGGACGTTGATTAGTTCTGAGGTATTTGCAGTTTTGGATTTTACTTGGATGGATGACTTGAGTTGCAGTTCTCTGTTCAGTCCAGAACAGAAAAAGTAAATGACTCTATGAATGACCCCCTTTTAAGGATGTTGCAGACATGTGAAGCCTTTTTAGTCCATGTGTGCTTTCTTTCTAATTGCCAGATGAGAGTAAATTTGAAAAAGAGAGGAGTGTTTATGATTGAATGAGGCTGTCGGAGCTGCTGCTGCGGGTCATGATTCGAAACAAAGACGCTGTTCAATTGTCTGACTGGACCTGAACCTGTCACGTTATTTCAAGCTGTTTGCTCTACGTGCAGCCAGGTGCTATCTGATGGGTTAGCGTCCATAGAGTCCATCTGAGTGTGTATTGAAGCTGATTGGTCAGAGCCTAACCAGCTGAGGTAGAGATGGATTCATGGTTATATTTGATGGCTGAGCATGTGATGTGTATGATGGGATGGATGGTGAAAGGGTGAAACCCATAAAAACCATAAAACAAGTTCAGGGAATTTAAAGTTCCATGAAGTAATGAAGGAGGTTCTGTAGAAACAATAATATATCATCTGCATATCAGCTGATCTAATATTATGTGTTTACGTTCAAGTTTATTTGACTACTCACATTTGTCCACCTCACCAAAATGAAACTTAAGTGAAGGGTTCCCATTCTGACATAGTGGGGTACCTGGTGCAGCTTGAAATGGAATCATAAATTCAAATTAGATGTGGAGGGTTTTTTCTCTCTGTAAGTTTCTCATCTCTCATGTTGGGTTTTGAGTGTGACCCTCAATATTCTCAGTATTGTGCCTGAATGGAAACCATGTAACTATGAACGAACACCACAGCTGAACATGAAACTCAACTCAGCTGGGAATTTTCAAGAGGTACGCTTTTACTTTATAAACTCGTAAAACTGTCCAAAAATAATAAAGGATGGGAGTCGTCAGTACACCCATAACTGCATGAGTAATGTCGGGTACTTTCCTACAGAGAGAAACAAAGAAGCTTCCACCTTAATCGGCCTCGGTGAGTGTTTTGAACGTCTCCCCTCACAGGTGCTTCAAAACAAGTAAAGACCTGAAGAGTGTGCGTGTGTGTGTGTGCGTGCGCGTGCGTGCGTGCGTGTGCGTGTGTGCGTGTGCGTGCGTGCGTGCGCGTGTGTGTGTGTGTGCTGCATATTAATTAAAACTTTCGACCCGTCTCTACATGTTAAGTGAGAAGGGACGTTTATTTTTCATTACAAATAACCATTTTCATAAATGAGTCCTTTGAAATGACATTTTGAAGTTTTGTGTAGGTACACAGTTGTGGATAATTGTTCTGCTTGCAACATATACTGTTACACACCCCAGCTGTGACGGCCAATGACACTTTTTATGATAAGTAAACAGTGAAACCAAGTCTTACCCAAGCTGAAAATCAGAGTATTTTTTTAGTTGTCAGAGGTAGTAAATAACTCGGAGCGCTGCAAACGTGCTAGCTGTGTTTACTTTGCTTCAATGCAGGAGAGCCAGAGTCATTCAAAGCTAGCACCGTATTGTTTTAGTAGATCATGCAGTAAAAAGTCTTTTCCTGATTTTCTGTTTCACCTTCATGTCGGGACACATGCTCAACATTTAAGTGACACTTGGATACGTTTCCACACCTTCTGTGACTAAAAGTCTTCTGTGGGTGACTTTAATCACCAGGCTGATCTGTGGGCATCTCTCTGCTGGTGGACCAAACAAAAGCAGGCTCACGTACACTTGGTCAAAACATGTTGCCTGGCAACCCAACCCGGTGTTTGACTGCGGCTGTCGCCAGCTTGAATTTTGCCATTAGCCTTCAGGAGATGGATGCAGTTTATTACTACCAGAGTGTTATCGTCACTCTGTCAGTATGTGAATAAGATGCTTCAAGAATTCTGCCGCTCGTATGGTCACGCGGAGCACTGAGTACTTTCTACTGAGTCTGCTGTGTGTTCCTGCAATGAGAACTCTTCTGTTGGCTGATCACCATTAGAGGGGAATTCTTTTCAGTCATTTTATATTTCTATATTTGTGAGAGCCTACACAAACCTCTGAGGCACCAGAGGGGGTTGTTTTTACTCGGCTATGCCAAAAATCCTGATTTAACCTTACCGTTACACCACGCCTCTGAGGTAAACACTTTATATAGTTTCTGAGATAGCTGGCAGTTTGGAGCAGTTTGGAGAACTTCCTGTTGTTGTTGTTTTTTGTTCAAAAAATGAGCAAACGTGAGAGCGCTGAGAACCGCAGCACTGGGGCCTCTTTATATATCTCTGGGGCCTCTGGATGCCTGGGGCCTGGATCTCCTCCATGCCTGCTTCATGCCCTGGGGGACGGGGCTATGGATCCCCACACCCTCTAGCAGAGCGTTGCATGGAGAAACCTTTTGAATACAAGCGCGCTGACCCACACAGGTGTGCACACAGGTGTGCACACGGGTGTTCACTGTTCATAGACACAAACTACACCTTTCTTGGCTGCTGCCTCAAAGCACATTGTGCGCCGTCAGTCCTGCGTGCTGCACAACAACATTCAATATTTAGTATTTACTGCTATTTACACTTAGCTAGATTAATGCGATGGTGTTGTGTTTATTATGTTGCTCCTTTTTTGCTTGTTTTCTCTTTTTTTCTTTTTTTTTTTGTCTCAACAGGTGATCCAGGAGATTTTTTTCTTTTTAAGTGCCCTGTCTCACTGTCCCTCTTCCCCTCTGTTTTTCTTTTCCTTCATCTCTTTCTTTCTCCCTTTCCTATCCCCCAGCCATGTCTGTCCCGTCTGTAACAACTGAAAATTAAATTAAATTTAAAAACAAATAATAATAACAAGAAAGGTCGATCAAATGGACCAATACGGCAAGGCTGTGATGATCCACTTGGTAAAGTAAATCCACTGGGTGTCCTTGTTGGCCTTCAGACATCAATTCTGACGGCTAAACGGGACCAAACGGGACAGGCAAAAAGAAAAAAAAAAAGAGAGCCGCAGCACCTCTGACGAGTCGGTGCTGACAGCGATCACGTTCCCAGCCTGGACGGCTTCACCATGGAGCTCACCTCCGTTTGTTTTCTTCATCCATGCGCTCCATCATCCCACTTCAAAAACCAAGTTTTATGACTCCAAAGCCAAAATGCCGACAGCCCACATCTCACAGTCCACAATGCCCTTGGTGATGTCACAATAGTGAACAAGGTTAACACTGAACCTGTTGAACATCAGCATGATGATGTGGGTGTTATCATCGTGTACGGTCACATTACCATAAAGCCCTGCTTTGTCCCAGAGTCTCCTCACGGCGTGTTTGGTGGAATAATTCATGGATTCAAATGTCTGTCCCACACTCCACTGTCTGAGGAGCCATTTGTCCTCCTTTCAATCACGCGGTCAGCTGAAGGTTTGAATCCAAAACTTTAGGGCTTACACACTTCCTGTTCAGCGTCATTACAGCTGTCAGGCATACCTGTCAGGGCGTCCTCGCCTCTTCAGCCAGTCTGTGGGCAGAGGCGAGGACGTGCGGTGGGTCACATGTGGTAATACCAGCTTAGACGTGGCCCCAGGTGCAACCCATTTCCAGATACCCCCCCTTACAGGGCAAAGCCGACAGGAAGAGGCCAATGATGAATGATTGATAATTGGGAGGAAACGGCCTACCACACGAGCTGATGTAAAGTAGTTGAGCTCATATTTGATTGCCTGAAGCCCGTTTCCTCGCCTTTGGGATGCGTGCATGTGGGAAGCTGCCAGAATCACGCCTCGTGCCTTTGAGAAATCGTTATGAAGACAATTAGCCTGAAATGACTTGCAGGGCTTCTTATTCCACATTAGCACTGACGGCTGACTGATGGCTCACGCTGCTCTGTCACTAATTTGAGTTTGAATCACACGACGTTTGAATTAGTCAGTGACTCTTATTATGGGGAAGAGCTGCTGCCTCAGTTCAGGACTGTGACTCAGTCTGAAACAGTCTCTGTGTTCTTACTTATTTAAAAGTGCATTTTGTAACACGTGACCTTTGGCGACCTACATTTGGCAGCTTTATCTTACTTGCAGCTGAAAGGAGGAAGTTATTTAGAGCTCAGTCTGGTTTGTTTCACGGTGCTGCTGACAGTGAAATAAACTCACTGAGCTGTCTTTGTGTTTCAATAATAAAAATGATAATATTAACATTTGTGCTGAATGAAAACAGTTTTGCAGAGATGCTTTTCTGTTTTAAGACGTTTTATGAAGTAAGTGCAAACCTGAAGGCACTTTTCATGTTTAAACTAAAACCATGGAGTCTCCAGAGATTTGCTCTGTGATCAGAAAGAAGTGACCCACTCATGATCAATTTGAAGGTATTTTAGTTTGTTTGACTACGTGAACCCCTGCCTGAGGTGAAGTTTTCCACCCGTGTCCATCTTTTTCACCCTTTTTATTTTGTGGGTTCCCACAGTGACTGGCTGGTTCACTGCCCACCGTCACGGCTGCCCAGGGCGAACTCCTGATAGATAAATCATGTCCTCTGCTCGTCGTGGTCCTGGCTCTTTTACCCAGTGTTTTATATTCGTGGGCTTCTGTTTAAATGTCTGGAGTTTGTTTGCGGTCTCGATTTTTACCTTTGTGTATTCCCTCGGTGTTTCCTGCCATGCTTAGGTTAGTCTGCACCTCCCTGTTAGTTATTGGTCCTCACTTCACCGGCTTTAGTTTTATTTCCTCGCCGTGTCGATTGTCCGCACCAGTATTAACGTGTTCCCCCAATCAGCTTTTGTGTATTCAGAGCCCCAGCTCTCGCCTTGCTCTTTGTGATGTCTGTTATTTTTTCCCTGCAGTTTTTATCTCCAGTGTGTCTTCTGTTTATGTCTGTGGTCCACATTCCTGCACACATGACACTGGTCTGGTTACCCAATCAAACCTTCACTTTGGAGCCAGTATTGCTTAGCAAAATAAAGAGGTGTAGCCAGTGGCACCAGAGCTGCTAAACTCATCACACCCAGAAAGTTCAGGAGAAAACGGACCTCGTTACCACTCCCATTAATCTGGACTGCTGCTGGGCTGTGTCTGCATGGAGTCTGTGTGGCACTCCGTTTCATGTATCTGGCCCAGATGGACTTTAGGCCGCCGGGGAAAGCAGAGGCTTTGTTGAGAAGGACTCAGTGGTGATGATGTCCGAACACAATCACACAGAGTGGGCGTCCCAGGCCTCCTGACTGTTTCTCTCTCCAGGCAGATTTCACACAGACTGCGCGGGCCTTTTCCATTCTGATGTTGGACTGGTTCATGGACACTTATTGTCCTTCTCTGCCTCCTCCGTTGGTCACACATCATTACCTGTCCCATTCAGGCAGACCGGGTCATCGCATTATGTTCAGGCAATCATCCTGTGAGTTCAGACGAGTTTTATGGCTGTGAAATGTGCTCGGCTATTCTTGGCCCTCGATTATATTATTACACTGAAAATATCCTCTATTATTTCCAGCAAAATTGATTTTTCGAAGGTACTTCTAATTTATAACCCATTTATAAAACTCATAACTGTGATTTCACAAAGCTTAAGTGAAGTTTTGCATCAATTATATTCAGCAGTTATTAAATCTATCATATTAGCGTTGATTGATCATTCAATTAAAAACAGACCTGCACTTTTCTCTTAATTTAGCTTCTTTCTCTGCATTATTCAAAGCTTTGGCAGCTCCACCGGTCAGTGAAGCAGTAACAGATGATGAGTCATCCTAAAAACAGGTGGATGAGGCCAAGGCACACTTCTTTTAGTCGTGTACGATGTGTCAGGATCATCAGGTTAATGTATCGGCAGCCCGTGTGTTACAGCATTTCAGAGGACTGTAATCAACGATGGCAGTCAAATTATCCGGCCATCGTTAAAAAATGAAATATTTGTTGTGAAAGGACCTCACGTTCTCTGTCTGCAGCAAGCTCCTCCCACTTTAAACCAACCTTCTTCTTATTGGCTGCCCCTCATGACTTCATACAGATCCAAAAATAGAAAAAACAGCCTTTCGGCTCGCTGGAATTACGTTATTTAAAACGTTAACCACCTTTGAACAGCAGCATTTATATGACAGGGTTTGGAGCTACTGTAGCTCAGCAGGTCATCTACTAATTGGAAGGTGGGTGGTTCCACCCCTGGCTGCTCCAGTGTAAATGAGGCACGTTGTACAAAGTGCTTTGGAAAAGTGCGATATACGCCAAACAGAGTGTCATCGTCGGAGACGAACGCACGAGTTTACAAACTGATTGTTAGTCTGACATGTCTAATTACTGTCAAAGACATCTGAGCACACTTTCTTCTGTGTATGAGTGCATTTTTGTCCTGTCAGTGATTTCCTGAATGTTATTCAGCTGTCCAACTTGACAGCTTTGACTGTTCAGAGTCGCCGGTGGACAAAAACAGCAGACGTACCTGAAACATGTGGGCAGCTAATCAGAGGTCTGCTGTCAGAATCGCAGCAACAGGCCAAACTACTGTTACTATTGTTACAGGCAGGCTCATTTGCAGGAGGTTTGGGTTTCTAACAGCGAACAAACCGAGTCTCCAGGTGGTCCATCAGACATACTAGGAGCCAGTCGGCTTGAAGTAGTTTCAAAGCTGGATAGTCTACGTCTGTGTGGAGGTGACGGACTCACAGCCAGACTGTGGGTTTGGACAATCGGCACATTTTGGTCTCAGAGGCCATTTGTCTCTTTGTGTGCCTAAAACTGATCAAGCTTTATTGAACCTGAGAATGAGTCACTGCCTTAAACTGAAACCAATTTCTGTTCTCAGTCTTTCCAAACAGCTTTCACGGCTGTTCGGTTTCAGAGCATAAATTACAAAGTCTCCGTGCTGATGTTTCTGCAAAGAGAGCTCCTGTCAGTCATCTGTCAGTCCAATCGCTGAAGCTGACGTGTAAGCACTGACGCTGCATCGCATACGAGCCGAGGAAAATGAGTGCGGGCAGCACTCCGATGCAGCTGGCTGAAAATTCAGCTCGATGTCTGAAAGAATGGCGTTAGTGGACGGCACGCAGCCGTGACGTAACGTGTTCAGGATACATGATGAGACCGGCTGTTGTTGAGATTTCAAAGCGTCTGGAAGTCGAATTTAAAATGACCTTTAATTTGCAGCCCTGCTCCCCTTTAAATGAATGGAGGGATTTTCAGTGTAAATTCGGTCTGACTTTAAAAGGACGGCTGCCATTGTGCTGATTAAAGGTGCAGCGGTGGGAAAGATGTGAATGATGTGTGAACACACACGAGGAGGATTGTTAAGGAGGGGTGTTTCTGCATGATAGACACAAAAGGCGGAAAAGGTTTAGAACAAAGTACGAGACAAATAAATCTGTGTGTGTGTGTGTGTCTGTGTGTCCGTGTGTGGGTGTGTGTGTGCGTGTGTGTGTCTGTGTGTGTGTCCGTGTGTGTGTGTGCGTGTGTGTCTGTGTGTCTGAATGGCTGCAGTGATGATGATGGTGATTGCTTCTCTTGTGTGTTCTGCAGTTCATCTGATGCAGGTGGTGTTTTTTTCTCCTGTGGAATCTTAAATTGTTCCTGATTTTCGTGGTTTTTGTCTGTTTTGTGAGGAACGTTTGTCCCAAAGTTCTCCGTTGGGTCTGATTATAAACAGTATTCAGTCAGACAGCTTCAAACTTTTTAGATTTGCTGAAACTAAAATTCTGTTTAGAAGAAGTGATGACTGAAACGATGTATTTCTCTGCTCTGCAGCTCTGCAGCTGAAACACTTGAAAGAGTTACTTGACATTTCCAATCACGATATTAGCGACACTCAGAAAGCTTAGAGGAGCTTAATTTATCCGTGCAAACAATCCACTGAACTCTGCGCCGCTATCGCCCGTCATCACAGCCAGAAATATCCTGATGATGCATCGCTGTAAATGTCACATGCAGTCAGGTCGTCACCGCGCTTCTTTTATTTCAGTGCTTCAGGTTTCTGATCACAGACAATAGAAACTGATTATTATAAATATATATTAGTGCTTTCATTCTGGACCCTGGGACAGACTGGCGTTTCTTTATTTGTAGCAGAAACACACACCGGCCCTCAGCAGTTGAAATAAGTGGGCTTCTTTAAAAATGCAAAACGAGCTTTAAATCTGATAAAACATCAATGATGTGAAGGTCTCCATCCATTTGTGCGTCTCCGGCACAGAGCAGCATGGATTCTCAGGAACAGCAGTTATTAAATTATATAAATGAGAAGTGTTGCTGATCCTAAACCAACCACAGATCTGTATACAGACTAAGGTTGTCCTTCTAACATCCATCTGTCGATACATACATCCACCCATCTATATATCCATCTTCCGGCCACTTCCTTCACTTCTTTTCGGGGGACACTGAGGTGTTCCCAAGCCAGCTCTGAAGGTCTATGTAGGTCATGTCCAAAACACCTCACCTAGGAGGTGATACCACTATCAGCTCTGAGCTCCTTCCAAATGAGCAAAGTACTCATCTGACATTTCTGCTGCTTGTATCCTTGATCTCATTCTTTATATATCTCACTTTATATTGTAAGGTAGACCCTACATTAAACGTACAAGAGAAAAACCCAATAATCATATGACCCCCTATGAGCAAACACTTTGGCGACAGTGGGAAGGAAAAAACTCCCTTTTAACAGGAAGAAACTTCCGGCAGAACCAGGCTCAGTGGCTATCTGCAGCGGTGGGGTTTCATAAAACCAGATTTAGAGATTCAAAGATTCAAGATTCAAAGTGTTTATTGTCATGTGTACAGTAGAAATAGCATTTCTATGTGCAATGAAATTGTTCCTTTGCTGTCCATACACAAATGCAAAGTTAGGTAGGGTTAAAAGAACAAAATAAAATAAATAAAAAAAAGATTAAAAAAAAGATAAAATAAGGATAAAAAATAAAAAATAGTAAAAAGATAAATAAGTACAAATAAGTAAGTGAAGACAAGTTAGGTATGTAGATGTAGATGGATGTACAAGGAGCTTAATGTGCAAAATGAACTTAGTGTGCAAAATGACCTGATGTGCAAAAGGTCAACTGTTCAAGAGTCTGATAGCAGTGGGGAAGAAGGAGTTGTTGAGTCTGGATGTTCTGGATTTCACACTTCTGAACCTTCGTACCGAGGGCAGGGGGTGTTTGGGGTCTTTGAGGATGGAGGCAGCTCTCCTCTGGACTCTGCGATGGTAGATGCTCTGCAGAGAGGGCAGCGGGGTCCTGATGATCTTCTCCGCAGTTGTTATCACTCTCTGCAGGCGTTTGCGGTCCATAGCAGTAGTGCTGCCGTATCATGCAGTGATGCAGCAGTGTGCTCTCCACAGTGCAGCTGTAGAAGCTGCTGAGGATCTTGGCCGACATACCAAATTTCCTCAGCCTCCTCAGGAAATACAGCCGCTGCTGAGCCTTCTTGACCAGCTGTGTGGTGTTCAGTGTCCAGGTGAGGTCCTCACAGATGTAGACGCCCAGGTAAAGC